>JARJLF010000206.1:0-293848 GCA_029378395.1 Mycena leptocephala | reverse complement strand
TGCCAGTGGATGGTCACGCGCAAAGATTTGCCAATCTTCCTCCGTCATCCCTTCCACGTCTGCTCGTATATCTTCGTCGTCGTCTTCATCCTCCCGGGACACCCTATGTTCGTCCTCCCAACACCTCAAGGTATCCTTGGGATGGATGTGCCCACTTGCACGACATTCGGCAAATACTTCGGCCCAGAACTCATCATTCGGGGTGAAGCTGGCGAGATTTCGGAAGGGGTGGTGAAGAAGGACCTTTGTCCGACAGTATTTCTCGTATAGGTCGTTCTCCGGGTTAGGTGAATACCTCGGAAAACTCCTTACAACGACATCTGTCGTTCTTCGGCGTCTGCGCCACTCATTGGTGGCGGTCAGAGTAGAATTTAAATAGGCGATTCTGACGACGATTCTGGAGTCGATTCTGGAATTTATTTATTGTGGGAAAATCGTTGTAAGTCAGAATCGTGTTCGAGAATCGTTGTAGAAAATTCGCCAGGTGAGTTGCATCAGACCAGAACATATACGCCGCAATTATTGTCTCGAGATGCGGTGTTGGCAATGTCGTGGCTTTGGGGAGTGCATCCTGCGCCTTCAGCATGCGGGCCGAGGTGTAGATTTCACCATACAGGACCTCATGTCCTTCAGGAAGAATGGGAAGACCATGTTCGTCCAATGGTACGTCCACAGGATCTAGGTGAATGTCGGGGTCGCTGGGATCATGCTGTGGATTCCATCGATATTCGAACGGCGTCGTGTGAAACTCTTCGAAGGCAGGGCTCTGAAACGCTTCGACCATGACATCGAGCGGCGGGCGATACATGAGACCTGGGACCTCAAACTCCGGTGCGTCCCTCTCCGCACAACACTGCTTCGGCGCCGGCAGTTTGATCTTAACAGAGGCTGTTTTCCATCCGTCTGGAGCAGCTGGCAAGTCGCCAATCTCGCTGGTCGTGCTGTCGTCTAGGCGTTTGTTCTCCCTTGCCGCGCTAAATTCTTTGAGGTGGGCAGGATCGAAATCATCCTGTAAAAGCACCTCCATTACAAGCGAATCAAGCTCGGCAAGGGACTTGAGATTCGACCCGAGGTGGAACCACACCATGAGACGGGCGACAGTCGAGTTGAGGAATGGGAAAAATGAGGGTGTAGTCCGAGCAGGAGGGGAAACCGGAGATGGACGAGGCTTGGGAGCAGTAAGAAGCTCCGAAGATCGACAGAGATCGTCGAGAGTCAAAAATTGGTCGGGATCTCGGGAAGGTGGGTGCGGAAAAACCTTATACATTCCGTAAGATTTTGGTGCCGTTTTAAACCATTTAGGATTGCTATCATTATTACCAGGCTCCGCGCGGGGTTCCTCATCAGGTACTGTAACTTCTGGAATCTCTACAGGCGGAGGAGGGGCAGGACTGTTGTCTCGGTATCACTTCGGTGGGCGAATCCGACGTGCAGGACGGCCAGTCGGGCGCGGAGGTGGGCTAGGAGACCGAGCAATAGGAGACGGGGGACGAAAATCTTCCTGCAACGTATGTTCAGCACGTTTCAAGAAAATATTCAGAGTAATTTAATAAGCTTGCCTCAGAAATTGGCTCTGGAGGATTGGGGCCTGGAACATGGGCAGCCTCTGCAGCCTCTGCAGCTAGAGAATGGTTTATGGCTTCAGCGCGTCTGTTTATCATAACGGAGCATTTATTTCGATGATTTGCCAGCCCCCGACGATCTTGTGCCCCAAAGCCGCAAATACAAGTGTGTTTCGCCATGAGGAATATAATAAATATTATTGTGGAGATCAGAGCAAGTTTCATATCTGGGTTGCGAGATAGTGGTGGACAGAAAAACCGTAGACGTATAGCGGGCTGAGCTGGGAAGGCAGATTACAGGTGGTAGAAGGCTTGGGTGTGGGTTCGAAGGCCCTTGGAAGGGAAATGGAAGACTGGGAGAGCCTTCGCCAGCCAATGTCGGGCTTGCAGAGGCTTGGAAGGGACTGGCGCGACGCGTCGAAGCCTTGACGTGGCTAACCGAGGTCACGGGGTCCTTTAATCGGTTGGACCCTTTTGGTGATGCAGTCAGGCCGGATGATCTCGTCTTTCCTTCTTCCCGTCATCGCCCAATTTTCTTCCCGCAGAACCCACACACCGACCTGGACACGCATCCACCGCTGGACCAGCTGGAAAGAAGATTGCTCTTAGCTCTGCTGTGCTTTCCAGTGCAAGCTCATCGGGCGGGCGGGTAGAATGAGCCGCGAGTTTGGGCGCGATGCCCATGGTGAGCTTGGAGGATGAGAATGCAGAAGGTGAACAGGTGCGCAACCATCTAGCCATGCCTCCGCTCCTTCACAGTGTACACACCGCTGAATTAACTATCTATTGCTCGACCATGAAATATGGTCCAGACTCGAAACCATGGCAACTCATTTCCCTCTCCTTGACATTAAACTATTCCCCCTCTATTTTATCCACCACTCCCGATATCTGGCTCTCGATTCTCGGCCGCAGCTGACACGTTTGAGTTATTGGATCCACAATTGGGCCGCTTGCTGTTCCCCCCCCCCCCCCCCCCCCCCCTGCCTGCTGACGCTGACGCCAACCTTCGCCGTCTGCATTCCGCACTCCTACTCCTGTACGCATCAAGCTCCCAGCTTCAAGTTCTACCCGGCGTGTTCGCACCCACCTCGTACGATCTGTCCCACCCTGCATGCGCTTCACCCCAGATCTTCCTCCCGCACTCCCTCGATCCCACGGCCTTGCACTCGCACTCTCGTGCACTACTTCTACTGGACGTGGACTTGAGGTCGACCCTCGATCTTGCGCTCGCATTCGCACTCCCCCGATCTCGCCCTGCCCCCACTTCTGCTCCCCGACGAGCCTGTCCCAGCATACCACCCTCGTATTTATTTCGTCCCGAGCACTCCATCCACCCTGCACCTTGCGCTTGCGCACCCCTGCTTGCACCTCGCGCCCTTTACTGTGCGCCTCGCGCTCACCTGTACTTCTGCTTCTACTTCTGGTGCGCTGCCAGGCCCCTCGCGCTCCCCCACTGACGCTCTTTTGCTTTCCTTCTACTTGCTATCCTGGCGTATATCGCACCTCGATCGCATCTATTCCTTCTTGCCTCCCCCCTCCATGCTCAGGGCTCACCGGACTCGGTCGCTGTTCCTTTTGCTACACCTTGAGCTGGACTCGGGACTTGGTCAGACCTCTTACTCTCGCTCGCTCGCTCGTACATATAAGAGTCACAGTCAGGAGCAGTGTGTCTTTAGTTGAGATGAAATTTATTTTCTTTCTTTACTCGTGCACTCGTTCGCTCGTCAGTGCGTACGCTTGGAGAGTTTTCATGCTCCTTCTCTCGCTCATTCATGTGTGTTTTGATGCTGTTCTTTTCTTCCCTTTCTTGTTTCATATGCATATTTCAAGTCCTGTGCGAGTCTGCGCAACTGAACTATTGATGCTGGTGATATTGAATCCACTGTAATCGCCGCGAATGGACCAGGTCCTTGCCTCCGTTCTCCCTCCTCTCTTTCCATCTCCACCGACGGTCCCAGCTGCCACCTCCATGGTCCGCATCCCCACTCCATACCTGCTCCTTGCTTCAAGTCCCAAGTGATTCTCGATCCGCTCCTCGCGCTCGTCTTCAAGTCGATTTCAATCTCGCATCTTTCCTCGCGCTTTCATAATATACCCAAGTCCTCGTCCCTCCATCGACGTAGGACGAGTTCAGCTAGCCAACTAACTGTGTAGCGCGTCCTGGTGCATGCCTGCCAATCACTCGTACTCTCGGCTTCTTTTCCTTCGTTCCGATTTATATTTGCATCTCCCACTAATGTCGCGTAACCGCTACATGGTTATTCATTCTTATTCTTAACTCCTCCGTGATTCGTTCTTGCCTCCTCTGCATATCGCGCTCTAGCTCAACTGCAGACTCAGTCAGGGATTCTGTCTCCTCCTTAGGCTTAACTCGGAAAGGACTCGGACCAGAGTTCTTGCGAGCGAGTAAGGGAGCAGATGAGAGCTGAAATAGCCTCTAAATTTCTTTGCGCTGTTCCTTTCTTTTGCTCTCGATCGTACACATACAGTCGAGATTAGAGTTCGTGCACCTCACACCTCACGTGTTCCGTGTCCGTCCGTTCTTCCCTTCTTCCTGCTTCTCCTTGTACTTCTAGTTGTACTTCTAATAAATGCTATATTTCAAGTTCTAATCCTGCTCTTTTGAGGTTGCGCACATCTGCAATTTGACCGCCCATGCTGACGTTGGTGCCAACTCTGGTATTAACGCTATTTAAGTAGAATCTAGCCTCCAACTGTCTGACCTGAGGAAAACCGAGATAACTGGTCTGATATGGTTTCGTTAACATTCACACTAGCGCTGTGCCATTGAAATTGATATCTGTCTGTCTACAGCTCCAGTACTCAGAATTTAATCATCAATCACCCAGGTGCCCATGGCCTTGCCCGGAGACATGCTCTTTCCGGAACCACCATGTCAATTTTGAGAACTCCGGATACTCACCTCGTTCTGGCCCCAATGCGCGATGCACCATCTGGGGTACTCATCTCATGCACTTCTTTGCGTGACTTGACGAAAATGGGGACCTGTGCGGCCCAAAATGGCGATTTTATGGAATCAGCGCGGATGGCCGAGAACTCACTCCCTGGACTACCCATGCCAGCCAAAGATTCTAACCTGGCCTCCATCTGTCCTACCATGACTGGACCATCCAGGGTGCCGATGCAAGACACGTATTTGGCGGGATTGGCCGACGTGGACCTTCTTGAGGCCGTTCCATCTACAAGACCCATCCACGGATCCCTTGCCCACGGCGACTTCCCAGGACGGACCATTGGCCACTGGCTCCCTCATGGACTTCAGGGACTGGACCGAATCCCTGGTACGGGGCCCCAATGCTCGACCGACGCTGCTTCGCTGGCACCCTTGGCGATGATCGGACAAATCGGATGTGGGCCCGAATCGTTCCGCACTCTGCCGATCATGATCGACAACCGCATGTGGATGGCCCCGATCAGTTATTTGGCGTTTATGTGCGTCTTGGCTCTCAATTGGACCCTGGGTGGGCGCACTGCCATGAAACGGACCCGGTTCGCGCTCCGTTTACGTTCTGAGGTCCCCGAAATCTTTGGTATGACGCGTTATTGTATACTAACATTTCCGCCCGCCTATCAACTTGCCGTGCCGTCTACAAGATCGGGCTCCTCGGATGCGATGGCCACCACTGGATCCTTTACGTCAGGCGGGATGTTACCATTGGCCTCAGGAACCTCGGGATCCCCCATTCGTGGTGGCAGCAGGACAAATCGTGGCGATGATGGGCAAGCGCGCACTGGACCCACGGACTCCACGGATGTCGTAGACACGGGTAATATGACCACAATGGCGGCTGAAGTCAAGATTATGTATTGGAATATATTCCATGATTTCACCCTTAAGCTGACAAGCGCTGAGTTCTGTTCTTTACTCATGCCATATGATATTATGTTCTTTGCGGAAACTGATATGCTCCCTGGCGAGGAGGACCCCGCAGATGTTCCTCGTGGTTATTCTTTAGTCTCGCTCCCACGGAAACCCCGGCTCCAGACCAATCGGCGCGGCGGAGGTATCGCATTACTAATTCGGGATAATATTGAGTTCGTAAAATCTCATTTGAGTTCCCCCGATATTCTCGTCCTTGACCTTGGATCTATGTGGCTAATTGGTGCGTACATTCCACCGGTAACCTCTCGATGGCAAGGCTGGACAGACGTGGAGCCAATTCAGCAACTCTGGGAAACGGTTGCGCTATGCACTCCAAATACGGAGAAGCCTGTCTTACTGCTGACTGATATCAACGGCCGAACTGGAAGCCGGCAAGTAGGAAGATTTTCAGGAGCTTGGCCACGGAACTCGTCTGATGCCACAGAAAATTCACGAGGACTGGCAATCCTGGAAGAATGCGAGAAGTATGGGCTCTGCATCCTGAATGGCACGTCTCTGGAAACTGCTTCCCCGGGTCGTTTCACGTCCCACCAGCCTCGTGGAAAATCAACAATTGATTACGGGTTTGTGTCTGAGGCATTGCTACCTTTGGTTCTGAATTTCCATGTTGAATGCCCTACGCCGGACCCCAAAGACGACTGGGCTGACCACACCCGCATTTGTGTTACCCTGGATGCTGCAGCAATTTCACATACACCCGCAGCAGCAGCTGTACGCCAATCTGTTCCGGAATTCATCGGCTCGGAAGAAGTCGATAGGCTATATCAAGCAACGATGGATGCGAGAGAAACCCCCGACGAAGCTTTGAACTCGATTCATGGCCCTATCCTTTCCCATTCATCACCCATACATATTTACGTGGAAGGCGCTACTCCAGGATCTGTACGAACCAAGTCTGCCGGCGCCGGAATATGCTTTGGCATCGGTTCAGCATTGAACACTTGTGTGAAGGTACCAGGCCCTGGGAAACCCACTGCAGACAGAGGACGAATATCTGCCATTCATGAAGCCCTGCAGAAGGTCGAATCAGATAAGACACTGGTTATATTTTGCACCTCGAAGATGGTCATACGTCAATTGTGCTACGCTGCTGCGGAAAAGATGGCTATTGGATGGCCTGGTCCGAACGGTGATTTATTCAAGGATACGGTGTTACTATTGGGTAAACGACATGGTCAGACAACTTTTGTGCACGTAGAATCGAAGGCAAAGAATGATCGCAAGCAGGAAGCGTACTCTCTGGCAAGAGCCGCCTTGGAGGTTCCAGAATCAGCTACATTGTTTGAGCCAACGGCGGCCAGTACTGCCAAATGCAACAATGTTAATTCTCATGCTCCAATGCCGAATATGCGCAAGGTGGTCACAGATCTCGAGGAAACATCTCCGGAAAGGCCGAAATCGTGGAAGGATTGGGAAGACGATGCCGAGAACAAATTCGATGAAAGTCACCGAGGACGCGCAAAAGTGCACGAGTTGCAATCTGGACTTCGGGCTGAACTCCTAGCATGCAAAAATATCAAAGAGTTTTGGGATTTTGTCCGATTGCGTACAGATGCCCGCCCGAAAAAAGCCAAGGTCTCACTTAACGCTCTGGCCAACGACTTCGAGGAGCGGTTGAACTATCCTGCAATACAGCCTGCGACTTTTAATTCTCACCAGCTTGCTTTCAACGCGCGAATGGCTCGGGAGCTTGCAACGGAACTGCCAGACACATCTCCACGTCAATCCTACACACGGGACATCACACTCGAAGATATTGAATGGATGAAACGACATATATCCGAGCATGGTCTGGATACCGCAGTTGGCGTGGATGATTTCTCATATAAGGACTGCCTGGAGATACCCAACGAGAAGTTATTGGAATTCTTCTTATACTGTGTCAAGAACCGCAAAATTCCGCAGTACTGGTTGACCGCCCAGCTGATTGGAATTCTCAAAAAAGATAAAGTCCCTACAGACCCGAAAGGCTATCGTCTTATTGCATTGGAATGCTGCATGTGAAGATGCTCACATTGATAATCGATCGCCGTCTCCGCGAAGGTGCCGAGGACATTGGTGCAATTCCCAAATCCCAGAATGGCTTCCAGGAACACCTTCGGACGAACGACAGCGCATTTGTGCTGCTCTGTCTAATTGACAAGGTACAGGACCTGAACAAGCCTTTGTACGTTGCTTACCTGGACCTGAAAAACGCGTTTCCCGGGACCGATAGGTCAACACTTTGGGTTAAACTTGCCAAACTCGGAATCTCGGGGCCTATGATCGAATGGTTGAAATGTCTCTATGACAGGATTCAGTACATTGTTCGTCTTGATGGCCAATATGCACCGGAATTCAGGTCTCTCCTAGGTATTTTAACTGGAGATCCTGGCTCACCCCACCTGTGGAACCTGTTTATGTCGGACTTTATCCTTGCACATCACCCAAAGGACATTTGGTTGAATGGTGTTCCTATCAACCAGATCGAACACGCAGACGACGTAATGACGGCGTCCTCGTGCCCTTCCGGATTCCAGATGCACCTGAATGGATCACAGTCATGGGCAAACAACAACGGCTGCGAGACATCAATCCCCAAATGTCTGTATCAAATCTTTGGGCCGAGACAAAAAACCTACCCCACGTTTCACTTGGGAGGGAACACTATACAGCAAGAACAAAAGGCTCGCTACCTGGGAATCTGGTTTGAAACTGGTTGCAAATTTATGTGGAGAGAACAATACCGCGTCAAGTCCCGAAAGGCCTCGAAGGTGGCCAATGTAATCTTGGGACTAGATCGCTTCGTTGGCACCCTGCCAGCATGGGACTTGCGGACACTATATATGGCTCGCGTAGACCCCTACTTGACTGCTGGTTGCGAGGTTTGTCTGGACATCGAGGCAAAGAGTCTCAAACTACTCGAAAAGGTACAACTCAAATTCCTTCGGCGGATGCTTGGAATGGGTTCTCGCTCCATGAAAGCTGTTTTATTCTCTGAAACCGGTATCTGGCCTATCAAATATCGGCGCGTTTATCTGGCGCTCAAAAACTTGTGCTATTGGATAGGCCTGGACCATAATAGGCCGGCATGGAATGCTCTTCAAGAATCGCTTAGTCTGGCGCGTGCCAAGAAGATCTCGTGGGTGAATGACTTGCGGATTATCTTCTCACGCCTCTACGTGCCGGTTGAACTTGACATTTCGGAACCGCTGCAAGTGTCGCTGATCGAGGAGACAATGAAGCTGGTGAAACTATCGATGGAGGCGTGGATTGATAACGAGATAGACACATCATCGCGCACCAAAGACCTGCTCACGGGCCGGCTTGAACTCGACAGTGACACTGGAAAACTCGTCAAAAAATCCCTCGATTTCCGGCACCATCTATGCCTCAAAACCCGGACCATCGTCGTGCACTGACACACATGGTGCTATCGGGTCATAGTCTGGCCGTGGAACGTCGGAGATGGAAGGAGAGAGGGAAGCCCGTGGTTCCGAGAGAATGGCGCAAATGCAGGTTCTGCCAAGAGTCCATCGAGGATCCGGCCCATGCCATGTTTATCTGTGACCACACAGAGCTGACGCAAGTACGAGAGGTCTTTCTCAAGGAGCTGTACCAAAAACTTCCAGAACTCAAGGATGCACTTACCGACCCGATGACCTTCTTCAAGGCTGTACTTTCTAAAAGGGAGGCCACTCCGTGCCTTGGAAAACTGGCCTTCAATGTGCTCAAGATTTATGATGTCACACCCATGCTGTTACTGGAACCACCAGCATCTTAGGCAAGACCCAACGAGCTGGATCCTATATACCCACGATGTCTCACATATCTCCCGCGCTGGCGCTCTGTGACCTTTGGTTCTCTTTTATCTTTGGCTGTTTTTCAGCCTGGTTTTGCCTCCTTGGAGGCAAACCTGAGTCTATGGCTCTCCCCAAAAGTCCTTGGGTCTACTTCTTCGGAGGCAGATGGTATGCATGCTCTTGCAAAGGGAAAGCCGTACGACAGCTTTCAGTGGACTGGTGGATACCGGGGATTTTTACCTGGGAGGAGGGAACTCCTCCCGTACACTTGCGCACTCCGCTTGTGGTCAGGTCCCACGAGGTTCTAACCGGAGATCCAGCCATTAAATGGCCGGCCAGTCCACAGATCGCCAGCGTCTTGTATGTTCGACCCCCTGGAACAGAGTTGTGCTCGGTTGGCATCTTGTAGGATTCTGTAAGGATAACCACCTGTACAGTACTACATGTTTGTCTTCCGTAAACTCGCTGTTCAGCTTGTGGACCACGCGAGTATAATATATCCGCAGATTCAGTTCTGAGGACCATCATTAGATGTGGTTTTCACATTATATAAAACACCCACGGAAGCGCATATCTCATCAACTTGCAGCACCATTTCTCGAGTTTTAGCGGGATGGAGGTGCACAAAGATTCCAATTGTAGAACCCTTTCTTCACCGTTTCCGAAATAGGATTCAATTTTCTTGGCCACGACGTGTGGTCCCAGACCAAAACTGTATGCAACGCGATTGGCCTGTGTCTCGAGGACCTTTCCCAAGGAGGTGTACACTCGATCCAGGGTGCGACCCGGGGAGGGAGACAAAAACCCATGGAGCATTAGTGCCCATCTTCTGCCAGAAGGATGATTCTCCTCTGTCTTCGCGACTGCGCTGTTGAAGTTGGGATCCCAACGGACAAGTGCATCAGAGACATTGATTGAGGCCATTCACGAGTAGGAGGAGGGGGGTGGGATGGTAGTGGGAGCAAAGGAAGGGTGTGGGAATCGGCGCTTAAAACACGATGCACAGACACAGCCTGTCATACCTCGTATATTAAGCAGATGCCTCGTATCAGTGTGCACATGCTTGCCATCACCTCGATTTGCTATCTTCTTCTCAACCGCCATCCCTCTTTCAATGTTGGCTCCGAGCCCACCGCTTTTGGTCAAATTTTCTCCCATGCTTATTTCTAGACATCCCCCAAATTACCACTTAACTCTACCGGGTCTGCTCCTTGCGTGCCGAACTTGCCCCATTCATGAACTTAGCCGACCAGAAATTAGCTTAGACGCTCGGGCGCCTGGTTAATTCCAGGTCCCCGATCAGCCCTCAGCCTCCGCTGAAAAGACTGCTGTACGCATCGCTTCTTGGGTTCCACTCCCATCATTTCTGCCTGGCATTTCCTTTTGTCTTCCGAGTCCTCCCGATATCTACCGTCATGTATTACCCAGATCCCTCGAATCAGGATTGGTTTTCCCCTAATTCATACCTTTTATTCTCATCCACCCGCTCATTCAGCCCTGTTCCATTGTCTTGGGTACTCTCTAGGCTGCAAATATCACAGTGTAAACTTCTGGGGAGCCTTCCACGGGCTGTGCGTAGGACCCGTATTCCATTTTTGGGTGACCACATGCCCGATAATCGGCGCTCAACGCCCGCACAAAAGGGCCGTGTGTATCGTTGGACGTTTCCTCGTCTGTTTCCCCCCATCGCCATCTCATCCTTCGTTACTCGCTCTCCTCAGTCTCTCAACGCTTTTCTGAGCTGCTTCATCAAATGACTCTAAAAACCACGGATCAAGTCGCCTCAAGTTCATGTCTCTCCAGTCAGATCTGCCCCTGCCGGTGCGCCTGAACCCCAGCTCCTCGCATGAAGCCTACATGAGGGACCCATCTCCTACTCAGTCGCCCTTATCTCCCTGCAACTTCGCTTGACACTTGCTCGCATTTTGACCCTCCATCGTCTCCTCTCTCCCTCAAGGCGATCAATATCGGTGCTCCATCAACACTTGCCTGCTCGCATCCCCGTGAAGCCCGCTCAGTTCTACTTCAAGTACTAGCGGTGGCCAAACCTCAAACTCACCGTTGGCGCAGTCGTTCAACTTCAACACTATTTCTCGCATCTCCCCTGCTTTTGCTCATCCCGCCTGCGATCAACCCCCAGCCTCACTACACTAGACCCCGCCGTAATTACGGTAAAGTAGCGCCGTCATCCCATCTTCCAATTCCGGAGCTTATTCATGGTGCGTGTTTCAACAATCGTGCGACATCGTTGAACTTCATCTATTCAGTTCACAGTGGACGAACATGGATAGGGTAGCCTAGCCTTTTCTCACACTGTTGTGTAGCCACTGGCAACGGTACGTACATTTGTTCATTCAGTCTTTCACCATACCCCTTTTCGATGGAGTCGAATCCCGTCGATGATCATATTCTTGCGCGGTCAGTGTTTCCTCAACGAAAACAAAACAAAAAGTTGACGAATATTTCGCGATTCGACGCAGATTCGTGCGCATTCGGCTAACTCCCATTGCTACCGCGGTTTTTACAATCGTGCAACATATCTCCCGGGTGCGCGAGCGACTTCAGCGACTGACGGAATAAGCATACCAACTAACGTGCGCTCTTCTCAGGACTATGTTCACGCTCCCAACTGTTCACATTCTCTGTGAATCTTCTTCGCGCAATCATTCCTCTTCTCACACTGTCACGCTGACTTTTTCATGTTCAGTGCCCATATCCATGCCTCACCACCAGACCAGCAAGCATGCCATCTATGCGATCCTCGCTACCGATGGTACGTCCCTGCATTGACCATCAGCTCCAAAATGCTTACTTGCTACGTGTGTATGCATGATGCATGCCTGTGGCGAATTCTACTTAACGTAAATTGACTTGCGGCAAACCTTGGCAAGATGATCCATTTGACTGAAATCGTAGCTGTACATATGGATAGGTAGCAGTACCAATGTACATTTCGGTTGTTGCCGATCTTGAAGGATGGTACGCATATGAATATAACTAGGGTCGTTCAACATTGCCAAGAAATTTGTCCATACTTCAAGAAATCAGACAGAACAAGCTGACGAAGCGAAGCAAAGGCATGTCTCATTTCCAATAGCCTCATAGATTGGACGTGTTCCATCGACGTCGCAAGACCTGTCTACAGTTACCACGCAATTTACATTGCAGTCTTCAAAGTCCCATGAGCGAAGTGAGCGGAAGTAATTTAAATATTTGCTCACGCTCAGCGCTAACGTACCGGCCGGCTTCTTGAGGCCTTCGTCTGCTGTCTGGTATGTTTTGCCAGCGATAGAATTTACGACACTGTCCAGCCAGTCTTCCGTTTCCCGTGGAGCGGTTTTTAATTCCTTTCCATTGACTCCCTGATCATCTTTGCTGCCCGCCATATAATAACTCGATTCCGGCCGGTGAAAAAGACTTTTTGTGCATGGCAGTCAAACTTTATTCATTGTACGGATCTTTGTATCTAGATACATCGAGTGAATGTATAATTTTTCTTTGGAATAATGCTTTCACCGAACATTGGTCTGCCTTACATCTAAATTGTTGAGCCTGTGGTATTTTAAATGAAATTTGGTTGCCTTGGAACACGCCGCGGTCTGTACTTCTGCCGGAGCGAAGCGAAGGCATGTATTGTACTATTATCATACAGCTTTTCTTGCCGGCCATTCGGCCCGATGATCCGGGCTGTTGAATCTGTTCTTCGCGCATTTCACTGTATGCATAGCATTCCCGCCGTCCTTTTTTTAAAAGTCCTCGGCTCCGCCAACGGCTGTCACACATCCTTTTTCAAAACATTTGCCAGGCCTGAGATTCAACATCAGGCTTGGTCTTATTACTTTATCTTGTTGCGACAAACTGTGCCACAAACCCACATGGGACGGTGCAGCACAATTCACGCCCCTGCAGTGCTCCTTTTTTAGTTCATGTCTCATCAGAAAATTATGCAGCCTCCATCCCGATCAATTGTTCTTTGAGCAGATGCGTCGTCAGCTGTGCAATTGCCCAATGCTACTCAGGTCCTGTACCTCTATTCACATCTTGGCTTGCGCACCGTTCTTATGATTGCCGTCTGCATCTCCATTTATATATGCCAACTCACTGCGCAGACTTCGCCTCACAATTGCAGTGGACAGTGTTTGGAGCTTGGACTGTGCAATACATTTCGGTTACAGAGGAAACCCAGAGTAATTTTCAGCCGACATTTCTCCGGCCTCCAAGTGAATTTTTGGGTAACAGCTGCTCAACAGACCTCCCAACTATTCCTCAGCTGATCATTTTGCAGTCGTTCCGCAGAGCAAAAGGCAGGGTTTTCACTTTTGTCGCTGGTTGAGCTTGCGAGTCTGTCCAATTTTCTTTCGCACGGCGAGCCGGAGTGATTACAGCTGATAGGGCCTCTTTTAACTGTACTTGTCCGATGTAGTGGTACCAAAATCTAAAAGTCAACGGTTAATCCCCTGGGGCGGAGTTGAACTGCCAAGTCCCCAAAGCAGGATGGGGTCGATCTATTGAATCGGCCGTTCGCAACACTGAACCGGCCGCAATCTTGGGGTTGGGCGGCGCTCCGCAATTAGGATAGATCTCGGATGACATGCTCGAGGATGGCAGGAGATTGAAATGAGAACATTCCTTCACCTCGAGGGAAAAGTGAACCAAAAGTAAACCCCAAAAATGGGGGGTGGAACGCATGCCCTCGAGGATATGTACTTCGAAGCCTCGCTGTGAAAAAATATATCAAAAATGAAATATATCAAAAATGAGTTCAGCATGGGATATCATCCCAAAAGAGTGGTGGAACACAAGGAGAGTGAGGTGATTCCAGAAATAAAGGTCATGAAGAACAGTGCGCAAGATCTCACATGGGCTGTCGCGGTGAGGGTCAAGACCGCGCAGACGAAGGAGGACATTATAATGATCGCCGGGCCGTAATTCCGGATCCGGGTGATTCCCTGGAATAAAATGAGCGGACTTGAACAGAATATATGAGAAGGAGAATGATTAACGTGTCTCCTCATCCAGTTTCTCGTATCGTTGCAGCGGTTGCATATAATGAACCCTGCCTTCAATCCTGGAACGTTCGTCATTTATATATTCTTTCTTTAACCCGCTGATTGACTCTCTGACTTTTCTGGGTTCAGATATGCACTAGTCTGGGACGAGGCTGCCAAGCTGTACCAGGCTATGATCAGCGCTGAAGGATGGGTAAGCCAAAACGAGATAGTCCTTCCGACGACACACGATATTACCTCCAAGGTAGAGTGATTTCCTTCTCCTCTGCCGCTGGTGTAAAAGGCCGCTCAGTTTACATTGATCATCATCGGTCGCTGCGGTTTCGGGGAACCAATGCCTTGGGATATTGCCGCTCGATCACCGGGGACGGCATTTAGCCAAGCGCTCCGTACTGTATCTGGAGCATCCATCGCGCGGTCGGTCATCCCGCGGTGGATGTACAGGCTCCCGATCAAAAGGTGGGAAGCCGTGGACCTTGAAATATTTCGCAACGCCGCTCAAACTTCCTGGGCATCGATGCAGGTTGCACGAGATCGAGACCGCTTTCAACACTTTGGATGCCCACATTCAAGACCTCATTGTCACTCGACGGGTAGAACTCGAGGAAAGGGAACAAAACAACTGCGAACGGAGAGACGTGTTCCGGCTCATGATACGTGCGAATGAGGACGAGGGAATATTGGCGATGAAAGACGAGGAGCTTGTACGTATCAAAATTTTCCTTACTGAGAACTGCAAACTCAGCAAAGCTCAGATTGGGAACACATTTCTTATGTTACTGGCTGGGCATGGTATGTACGAGTGTCTGTCGGGCTTTAATTTTCTAACCGACCTCGGCAACAGAGACTACCGCCCAAACTCTCGATGCCACGATCGGATTTCTCGCCCTATACGAGGATATTCAAAAAGAATTGCACAAAGAGATTATGTCTGTAACCGCCGCCGGCGGAAAAGTAGTACGGGTTTTTCCATACGGCTGTGCTGTGGCTGAAGGAAAGTAGAATTATAAGGACCTCCCTCTGCTCATCCTAACCAACGCATGCTTCCTGGAGGCTGCGCGTTTGTTCCGTAAGTATCTCGCGTTATTATTGAAGTTGGACTGAGGAACCCGCAAAGCTCCTGCCACGTCGATTACTCGAGACACAACGGAGACGGTCGTTCTCAAAACGGATGAAGAAGATGGCCATGGTGGACATATCATTCTTGAACCCGGCACAAGAGGTATAATCGATGTAATCGGTCTTCGTACGTGGTCGTTATTTTCTTTTCTTTTACAATGAGTTGTTCATCGTCAACCGGAGTGCAACCCGAAGCTCTTTCCCAACCCCAATGAATTCCGCCCATCCCGGTGGTGCGGCGCACTAGCTAATGAACTCGTCGCCTTCTCTCTCGGTCCTCGCACTTGTAAACTGTGTTCTTCCCACCCACACCAAGCCTACGCTGAACATGTAACCTGTTTCATAGGCATTGGCCGAAGCTTCGCCTTGACAGAGGGGGTAGCATTCTTGGCCAACCTGCTCCGCGATTGGAGGCTCCACGCCGTAATAGATCCCGGCAAGACGAGGGAGCAGTGGCGCGCGCGGGTCATGCAACCGTCCAGAAGTCTGGACTTGACTCTGGGCGTTGGGAAGTTCCCGGTTCGGCTTATGAGGAGGTGATCAACAAACTGTTCAATATACACATTCTTCACATCTTTTACATCATTCCCGTCGTTCTAAGAAAATATATTTACGGTTAGATCTAAGAAAACTAGTTTCATCCCAGTACCGGCTCACCACGTAGAGCATTGATATGGGGAGAAACTCTCAAACAACGCGTTTGCAGGTCATGGGGCTCAAATGCATCGTGTTATGAGGTGCTGCAGCTCGCTGATGTCTTTTCCGTCCTGCGCACAATAATCATCATCCATGAAGGGCTCGCTCCTGCGGTATACAGTACACGCTGTGGATGGCCCTTCTGAAAGCCGATACTCGTTCACGCAGAGCTACATATGTGGCCTCGGCACCTCGGTGTTCGCCGCCGCTTCCCGCCACCGCCGTCACCGCACGTCGAGGTGCAAGTGGCTGGACTGGTAGAGCGTGGACTGGATGCATTCATAACACCGCCGACCTATGCACGGCCCAGGGGTCAAGTGGTTGACCCGCTCGTGGTTACTGAAAGCTTGAGCCTGGGCGTGGGTCAGGCTCGGGTCGTGCGGGGGTGGCTGTACAGGGACTGTTAAAATTGAATTCGGATATTATCTGGGACTGAAATAACGAGCTAATTAACCGAGGAATTCCATTTTCCCCCCTCACAAAGACGTTGGCAATCCACAGTTCAGTAACTGATTTGTATAATTAATTGCGCCTCCCCCCAGCGGCCTGAGACCTTCATTTCAATAAATTGATCGAAATTTACCTTTAAAAACATGGTTATGGCTCCTTCTGGTGTCCATGGATCATTTGAGTTAAATATTGAATGCAACTCAACCAGACCATCCTCGGCAGATACTGCCGTTTCTCTGTTTTCCCAGACGTGTAGTACCTCCAACAAAACTCTGATTTCCGAAGCGCTTTGAAATTAACGTCCCTGAGCACGGGCTCTGACTCTGATAATTTCACGGCCTCTTCGCCCCCGCCAAAAAAAAAAAGGAACAAGAGAAGAAAACAAAGAAACGTGATATACTGATCACGCAGGCTTGTAGGACTGCATCGCAACTGGCGTAAATCCGTATATATCGAATCGGTCATAACACTAGTCTCCGCGCGTTCGACTCGCCAGTCTATGCATGTATCTCTTAATTTAAAGTAGTCCATGCATATCTCCGCTTAACTTCGTGTTTTACCGATTGAGTCATATTCAATTTTGTGGTTCACCGGCTGGCGCGCTGATAAAGTACGGAGTGGAGCGGCTAGGGTTTATGATGTACATTATTTCGAAAGATTGATAGTGTCACCAAAGCCAACGCCAGCGCTATGGAATATCGAAGGGAGGGACGCTCTGCTCTCTCGTCATCTGCATCAGGCCGTAGCAGAATAGAGTTTGATTGAGAACGCTATCGACGTGCACAGCAAGGAGAGTACGAGTACGAATATTCGGATGATTGGATCTGAGAGCATCAAACAGGATTGGAGGCATGTACAGCTTGAATACAACTAGCAGCGCATGCCCGACATCGGTGTTTTAGCCCACGATAAGATGCAGGATGGTACCGAGTGCCCGGAGTGTGAGGTTTGGATGAACTGCGAAATAAAAAAAGTCGGTATTCGGATCGGGACTGCGTTGAAATGAGTGGTGCTATGTGACCAGGCCGCCCGGACAGGAAACAAGGACGGAGACTGGATATCGAAAAGAGGGCTTATGGATGGAGAAATGAGAGCAGAAGACGCGGAATCGATGAAGTGGATGAACGAGAGCTCACAGCGCAGAAGACCAAAAGAAACACAGACAAAAAGCCTAAGATAAGTCTTGCTCGGTCGTAAGGGTAGGAGTCCTCTCTAAGCTAAGTCAGTGGAGGAGACACAGTCCGGTGAGGGCGCAGCTGAGGACGGAGGCGGGCGGCGGAGACGAGGCGTATGGTGCATGGAGCGAGATCAGATCGAAATTCATTAAGGGCGTGCGGACGTATACGCAAGAGTGTCGGTGCGTGCGTAGGTGCAGTGTATGACGCAAGGAGCGAATAGTGAGCGATAGAGGGCGTGCAGACGCATGCACCAGAGCGAGGGTGCGCACGCCGGCAGTGCGCGGTCGGAACATCCAATGGCTAAGATGGATGGTGCGGGCGAGCTCAGGCACCTGGCGTCGGCAGCGTCAGGCGTTAGTGGGGAAGAACACGAAGCTAGGAAGCAAGGGAGCGGGCGATGGGGGATGGCAGACGAGCCATCAGGGACTTCGGGGATCGAGAACAAGACCAGTCGGGCCAAGAACAAGGCGAGTGAGATCCTAGAAAGGGAGTGGTTCCAACGAGAAGTAGACGCCGTCACCACGGAGTCGAGACGAAGCCGGGGAGCAAGGCGATTCGGTGGGTGTGTGTGCGGTTGGGGCCTGTTAATTAGGACGAGTGTACACTGCACGCTCGAAGGGAGGGCTGGCGAAGATAGATACGCACCCGTTGGCCAATTCCATCTCCAGCCGCTAACCCACTAAACCACGCCCCCATTCGCGCCTCTTTCGGCCCGCCGACGAGCTCGCAGCCTCGCACTGGAAGGAGGACGCAAGTTTTGACCCATGGATCTGGCAACGAATCCGAGCGTCAGAGTCAGCGTGTGCGTTTTTGAAGACGGCAATGAGAGGAAGAAGAGAGAGGAAGACACCGGATCATCCGGCTCGACTGATGCGTGGGCGGCTACATCGCCACGGCGCATCCTTCCTCTCCCGCCATCGCAGCTTGCCCGACCTTTCTCCGTGAAACCTTCCGGGTCTATCTTGCAAATATTCGCAATACTTATCCGGGCTGATATGTACCATGCCAGTGAGAGCGCACTGAACAATGTCCTCCAAATGTCCTGTCTGTTGATCTCCTCGGGCTGCTTTCTCTGCGCATCATTCGATCTTAATGCCCCCTTGCCTTTCCTTTGTTTCGTTCTCTTTCTCAGCGCTGGGATCTCCCCTCAGCCGGGCACCGAATGCAACGTCTCTCTATCTCAATCTCCCACCCGGTGTTTTCAATACCGCCGACGCGCGCCTCAAAATACTGATACAGCATCCAGCTCTCTTGCCTGTGGAACAAATCCAGCTCATTCTTTGTACTATAATATTTTTTTTTCACCGGCTATAGTGTCCTCCCGCTGGTTTTGCCAATCCCATCCTGTCCTCTTCTTTACTTCCTTATATTAGCTCTTCAATACCGTGACCACCCGGTTTTGTTCCCACCGTGCGATACTACCGCTCATTCAAGACTCCGCTCCTCTCTGCCTTCGCGCCTTCGCAGTCGCATTCAAATCCACATCCGTGATCCTCTATGACTACCGCTCTGTTGCTTCGACTTCCTGCCCTGCATGAACTGTAATTATTCTCGGACCTTTGTCTAACATCTAATCCCCCTCGCACCTGCGTGGAGCGGTAGTCCCATGACGATCTTTTTGTATCTATCTTTGCGCTTGTCCTGATTTTTTTAAATCAATTCATACACCTCCCCTTCATCGCACCGCTTGCGCACTCCTTTCCATTCTGTCTGTCACGAACTGCGAGCGCTATCCGCACAAATTCTGAGGCACCACCCTCCTCAAATCCCCATGGCTCCAGCATGCGCGTGTTCTCGCGTTTGTCATGACGTCCTCCTCGCTGTGACGTTCCATAGTCGCGTGTATCCTTAAGTCTTGCGCTCTGTTCTTGTTCTTGTTTTTATTACACCGGCTCTGGCTGGCTGCGCTACGAGTTGATCGGGTCTGGTTTGGTTCGTTCCGAACCTGCAGCTAGACTCAGAACGAAGCACTGGCTATGGCGTTCCATCCGCCTCCGTGCTTAGAGTTTCATTTCGATTCGATTCGATTCCTCTACAGAGATCTGGCTCCAATATATTCCCTTCCTTCCCCAGGGCCCGATCTATGAGTATGTACGACCAGGTACTTGCATACCTTTCACCTTCACCATTTACCCCTCAGCTGTGTACCTCAGTAGTGATGCCGTGTACGCTGTACGCGCGCGCTTTGTTGCACACGCGAGAGAGGGAGCTCGCATCTCAAATGCGCATTGCACATGGGACTCAACACATGTACGTACGTGCCTGCACCCAAAAACTCATCTGAGTGCGCGCGATGATGCTTAATTCATATGAGTCTGAGACTAAGTCCACTCAAATACGATCCCGCTCCCGCTCGTCCGAAGGCGGGGTGGATCGACGGGTTGAGGCAAGGCAATGAATTACGTATGTACACAGTGCATGCAATTTTCTTGGCCCGTGAACGCCAAGCGCAGTATACACTGCGCAATTCCTCGTTGACCGAGGAAGGTACCGCCGCTGGGTTCATCCACGCCCTGCACAATTTTTAAGAGTGCTGGTGGTTCGATTCCGCCTGACTTTGCCATGACCTTTATTTCTGGAATCACTTCACTTTCCTTCTGTTCCACGACTCTTTTGGGATGATATCCCATGCTGAACTCATTTTTGATATATTCCTGCATTTCAAATTTTCCGTCTCAAGGTTTGGCCATGTCCACAGCGAGGCTTCGAAGTACATATCCTAAGAATTGTGCGGCGAAGTCTGTGCAGTGAGTTGGCATATATAAATGGAAGTTCAGATGGCAATAATAAGAAGGGTGCAAGTCAAGATGCGAATAGAGGTACATGACCCGAGTAGCATGGGGCAATTGCACAGCCGACGAGGCATCTGCTCAATGAACGATTTCATCGGGATGGAGGCTGCATAATTTTCTGATGAGACAATCCACGCCCCAGCAGTGCTCCTTTTTCAGTTCATAGGCTGCGCCGTTCCATGTGGGTTTGCGGCACATTTTGTCGCAGCAATCTAAATTATTAAGACCAAGCCTGATGTTGAATCTCAGGCGTGGCAAATGTTTTGAAAACGGATATGTTACAGCCGTTGGCGGCGCCGAGGACTTAAGAAAGGGGCGGTGTTGACAACGGGAGTGCTATGCATACAGTAAAATGTGCGAAGAACAGATTCAACAGCCCGGATCATCGGGCCGAGTGGAAAGCTGTATGATAATAATATGACAGGCTGTGTCTGTGCATCGTGTTCTTTAAGCGCCGATTCCCGCTACCCTTCCTTTGCTCCCACTACCATCCCACCCCCCTCATCCTACTCGTGAATGGCCTCAACACATATCTCCGATGCACTTGTCCATTGGAATCCGAATCCCAACAGAGCAGTCGCGAGGACAGAAGAGAATCGTCCTGTGGGAGGAAGATGGGCACTAATGCTTAATGGCTTGTCTCCCTCCCCCGGTCGCACCTTGGATCGGGTTTACACCTCCTTGGGCAAGGTCCTCGAGACACAGGCCAACCGCGCTGCATATAGTTTTGGTCTGGGATCACATGTCGTGGCCCAGAAAATCAAGTCCTACTTCGGAAACGGGGAAGAACGGGTTCTACAGCTGGAATCTCTGCGCACCTCTATCCCACCGAAACTCGAGAAATGGTGCTGCAAGTTGATGAAATATGCTCTTCCATGCGTGTTCTATGTAATGTGAAAGTGCATGTAATGATGGTCCTCAGAACTGAATCTGCTGATACCCAGTGCCGGGCCTTCAAGGACATTGTGGAAATTATTACTCTCTTTCCTGGGCTTCGTGCTCTGTTGCTCCATGCAAAATATATAGAAGGTGCAACATCAACTGAAGATATTTCTTCGCTGTGGAGTCAGGGTAATGGTCCTCCTGATAATGAATGGACATTTTGGCAAATGTTGGCTGCAACCGGCTTGGCCGATACCACAATCTCGACGAACATGGAGGCCAGTATTGTTGCACAGCTCACCTCCTGTGATACAGGGGGACTCAGTGTGCTTGAACGGTTATTAGTTGAATATGACTGCTTGTGAGTGACCGACCTATCCATCAATTGAATCCATTCTGATTTCAGTTCTGATCTCACCATTGAAGAGCTTCAATATTTTCCAGGGCACTCTGCATCAGATACCTTGGGGGAATTCTTGACTTACCAGGGTTTTGGTCGGAGACAGGGAGCATACACTCTGATGTTGCGAAAAAGTTATGTGGTCTAATGACCCAGGTGCTCAAGGACATCGGGGTCGACATCCTAGCGCTGGGCCCTGCCAACGAATCGGAACCACCATTCGACTATGATGGTGTTGACTTTCTTGCCATGACTATTCTCACTGGTCTTTTAAACTGGCTGGGGAAACTTGATCTCGAGGATTCGCCCAAACAACCTTGGTTTGGCTGTTTCCGTGAATTTCTTCAGTTATTACGAAGGTAAAGACATAAAATTCAATTGCTTCAATATCTGTCATAAATTAATTAATTAATTCCAGACCTCGTGCTGAAGAGCTCCTTCCCAATTCTTGTGCATTTGCAGCTGCGACCTTTGAAGATATCCTGCCAAGTAGTTATGACAAAGAAGAGTTAAATGTTGTGGTCGATGGGTGAGCCAGTTGTAAATTATGTGTGGAAGGGATTGATAATGACCTCAACGTGAACAGGGAACACACAACCTCAGACAATCAAGATACACCTGACAATCACCTGGCAGAATTGAGCTGTGAAAACAATTCCAGAAGTAGTCTCCACTCGGATCACTCGCAAATTGATGAGTCAGAAGACCAAGATTCATCCCAAGAGGATGATAGTGATGCACAGAGTTATAATTCTGGTCTGGACTCTGTTGAAGAGGATGATTCATGCAATTCAGATGATGGGGTTCAGGACAGCATTGGACAAGCTGTGAGATTGATTTGTCTTTTGAAAATGTGCCAGACCCAAGCTGAGCATGACTAGGATCCTGATCTTCATGATGCTAGCAATTTCCAGCCTGAGCGGGATGTTGGTCAAAGTTCACATTTATATAAAGACCTAGTGAGTCCACAAATTATTCAATATTTGCCAAACTTAACAGGAATTTACAGACCAGTGGAATGGTGGTAGCTGAACAACACACAAGCTCGCCACCCCTTACGGAAACACTGCTGAAGCAGCTGAAAGAGTATAAACTTGCACTACGTGAAAAGGAGAAGGAGCTTGGTGAGAATGATGCAGACACCCTGGATGCTATGGTAAATCTGGCACGGATATATTATGAACTCGGCCAATTCAGACAGGCAAAGGTTCTGGAAGCTGCAGTGCTTCAGAAACAAAGAACCATTTTGGGAGAGGATCATCCAGACACTCTGCGTGCCATGGTTGGTCTGGCATCTACATACCACCAACTAGGCCAGTATGAGAAGGCAGCAGAGCTCGAAATGTCAGCGCTGGAAAAGCAGAGGAAGCACCTGGGTGAAGATCATCCAAACACTCTGTTTACCATGGGCAATCTGGCAGGGACATACTCAAAACTAGGCCAATTCACACAGGCAGAGGCACTCGACCTTGAAGTGCTCGAAAAGCGGAGGCACCTTCTGGGTGAAGATACTCTAAAGGCCATGTTTCGTCTGGCATCAACATACGGTACCCAGGGTCGGTTCGAGGAGGAACAAACACTCCTGGTTTCGGTGTTGGATAGGCAGCGGAAAATTCTGGGTGAAGTTCACCAAGACACTTTAACGACCATGGGTAATTTAGCACGGTCATACCACGACCTAGACCAATTGCACAAGGCAGAGGCCCTGGAGGTTTTAGTGCTGGAGAAGCAGAGGGAACTGCTGGGTGAAGACCATCCTGGCACTCTACACACCATGGGCAATTTGGCAGTGACATACTACAATCTAGGCCAGTTCCTGCAGGCCGAAGAGCTTGCGGCTGGGGCCCTCGAGAAGTATAGGCAGCTTCTCGGTGAAGATCATCCGAAAACCATTTGGATTATGCGCAATCTTGCATTCACGTACCGGAAGCTGGATAAAGTGCCAGAGGCAGAAGAGCTGGAAAGACTTGTTGCATATCACGAAGTGTAGATCAGTAACATGTATTCTGCTAGAGATAGACATCCTTTTGTTACGGATTTCGTTCATGTTCAGGTTGGGGTTTGTTGGAATTCATGGAGTCTATCAGATTCGACTGTAAGGGTGTTCGCGGGTAATCTGATAAACATGAGAGATCTATCAGAAAACAAGTAGACGCTGAACGTTCACATTGACATATTAAATTTATTAGCAAGCGGGCCGGAGGATCCAATTAATGTAGGAAAACGGGAGAGGGATGGAAAGCCAGAGTGGTTATGATCACCGACAAGGGCAAGGGAACCTGAGCGATTGATGATTAATTCGGTGTGCCGGAGCCAGATATTAATTTCAATGCGAGCGCTAGTGCTAGTGTGAATGTTAACAATATGGTTTTCCTCGGATTGGAGATGGAAGCTGGATTCTAGATAAGTAGCACTGCAACAAGAATTAGCCGGTGTGGGCGTGGGCGGTCGAATTGCACATGTGCGCAACCTCAAAGAGCAGGATTCAAACTTGAAATATCTAATTTATTAAAAGTACATCTAGAAGTAAAAGTAGAGACAGAAAGAAGGGACGGATGGACAGACTGAGAATGCGCGAACTGGAGGCGCAACCAGTCTAATCTCGACTGCTATGTGTACCAGCAAGAGCAAAAGAGCGCAAGGAGATTACAAGGCCATCTAGACTCTCATTTGCTCCCTCGCTCGCAAGAGGTCTGATCTGAGTCCTTCCCTAGTTTGGCAGAAGGAGCGGGCAGAGTCTCAGCCCGAGTCTGCGGTCGAGCCTGAGTGCGGTGAGTGGACAAGGCAAGAACGAATCAGAGAAGAGTTGCGAATGTAGCGGTCACCCGATGTTAGTGCGAGAAACTGATATGCAATGAAACAAAGGCAACAGAGCTGGGAGCACGAGTGGTTTGGCAGGCTAGCACTAGAAGGAGTTAGTTGGCTAGCTGAACTTGTGCTAGGCTGATGGAGGGACAAGGAGGTGGGTACATTGTGGAGCACGAGGAAAGGTGCGAAATGAGGATCGAGACAAGCAGCACGTGGGGTGCGAGCAACGAATCGAGCACCACTCGGAACCTGGAGCATACAAGGATGGAGTGTGGACGCGGACCCTGAAGGTAGCAGCTGGGACTGTCAGCGGAGATGGAAAGAGGGGAGGGAGAACGAGGGCAAGGACCCGGTCCATCTGCGGCGATTACAGTGGATTCAACGTCAGCATCAATAGTTGAGTTGCGCAGACTCGGATAGGACTTGAAATATCAATATGGAACGAGAAAGAGAAGAAAAGAACGGCATCAGAACACACATGAACGAGCGAAAGAAGGAGCATGGAAACTCTCGAGGCGTACACCCTAACGAGCGCACGAGTGCACGAGTGAAGAAAGAAAATACATTTCATCTCAACTAAAAGACAAACTGCTCGCGATTGTGACTCTGATTTTATACGTGGGAGCACGTGCAAGAAGGACTACTCCAGAATCCAGCTCAAGGCATAACGAAAGAGACAGTGACCGAGTCCAGTGAGTTCTGAGCGCAGAGGGGGAGGCAAGAAGGAATGGATGCAATATAGATTGGATATATGCGAGAATAAGCAAGCGAAACACCAGCAAGAGAGCCCTGGTGGATGAGCACGAGGAGCCTAAGTCTAGCACCAGAAGCGGAAGCGGCGGATAGCCAAATCGATGGAGGGATAAGTGAGGGGAGGGGAGGGGGTGAATGCAGTACGGAGATGGGGCAGTGCACCGGAGTTGCACAGTGAAGAGCGGGAGGCAGAAGTGCGAGATCCACGGACTGCGAATGCCGACGCAAAATCAAGGGTCGAGTGCAGGTTCCTGTCCAGTACGTAGAAGCTGTGCGCTTACGAGCGCGTGCCGAAGTCACTGTCCGTCGGAGTTGCCACGCAGGGGCTGTGCAAGGAGTACGAGGGCAAGGCTGCGACGTCGAGAGAGCAGAAATGCCGATGACACCGAAGGTCGGCATCTGGCGGAGTGTCAGTGGAAGATCCTGGGTGATGTGCGTGCGGGGCGGCGGTGCAAGAGCGAAAGCGAGGTGCGCGCGTGCCGGGTAGAACTTGAAGCATGCAGTGGAGCAGGAGTGCGGAATGCGGACGCCGAGGGTCAGCGTCGGCGCCGGCGGGCGGGAGGGAAACACCAAGGGCCTATTGCGATTGAGAATTGAGAACTAGCTGCTGGATAACAAAGAGGGAGAGTAGGGAAGGGCTTGGTATCAATGAGAGGGAAAGGATTCGGAGCTGTGAGCGGTGTGTGGCATACATAGTCCCAGTCTATTAACTTAAAGCATGTGAACCTTGTGAAAAAGCGAAGGCATTTCTAGATGGTTGCGCACCTGTTCACCACCCGCATCCCCACCCTCCAAGCTCACCATGAGCATCGCACCCTAACTCGCGGCTCATTCTACCCACTCGCCCGACGAGAAGCTCGCACTGGAAGGACCAATCTTCTTTCTAGCTCCGTCTCCAGCGGTGGACGCGTGCCCAAGTCGGTGCGTGCGTTCCAGGGAGAGAAAAATGGGCGGTGACGGAAAGAAGGGAGAGACGGGCTTATCCGGCCCGGACTTGTGTTCCGTGCTGCATCGCCACATGATGTCACACTTGCTCTTCTCTCCCGCCACGGGCCGCCAGCGCACACCCAACGCAGCTCACTGGTCCCTCCATCGAATCTAACCGGAGCCTTTGCTGACCGTCGCATATGTTTTGCGAGTAATCCAACGCACACCCAACGCAGTTCACTCATCCCTATTACAATGTCGCCGGATACACGCGTATGTAGGTCAATATCTGCAGCATTGAATAGCGTCCTCCCACCTGGGCCTCCGAGTCTTCTCCTTGGATCTTCACCAGGCTCCACCCATTGCTTCATCCTGTCTCTTCTTCAAAGCTCCTCCCTTTTTGCTTCCCTCCCTATTTCTTCTCCACGTTCCACTCGCCCGCCGGTTCCGACGCTGACGCCGACATAAGTGTCGAGCGACGGATACGGCATGTAGCCCCGGTTACATTTTACAGCTGCAATCGACCCCCCTCCCAAATGCAGACCACGTGATTTTAAGTCCCGTGAACCTTCACGTGTCTAACCGCCTCTAAGACGCGTTAAAGACATTTCGACGCGTCTATGAGCAGAGTTAATCTAAATACTTGTATTCGAGTTATTATCATCTCATGTACGAGGATTTTTTCGCCGTCTCTTGTCAGTTCCAATATCCCCGCCTATTTTTTCGACCTTAGCAAATGCACCTTCCAAAACTGCGGCCATTTTAGGGTGAACGCCGCGGGGGTTATCCATGACTCCCATCATGTCTTCCCAGCAGCGTTTCAAGTGAGCCTTCCGGGCCTCTGTGAATGTAACCTGCGAATTAATATCAGAAATATGTGCCTCGTGTATAAGGTGACAAACTTACGCGAACGTCACGGTCACTGTCTGTCAGTTCTTCCTCATCCACGACTCCTGGCGTCTCTTCGGGTGCATTAACTGCACCTTCAATCGAACCAGTTGGAGCAGCCTCGGAGACTCTGTTGCCCACACGCTCTGACAGCTGGCAACTATCAATCGGTGCGGAGTCCGCAGCCTGCGCAGTCGCCTCGCGCGTAACTTCGGTGGGCCTCTCTGCACGAATTGGAAGGACGGCACCACGAACTCCAAGTACGAGGACCTCTTTCGGCTCAGAGTCTTCATCACTGTCCGACTCTGCCTCTGTATGAATGCCGGGGATAGAGTAATATGGGGGAAATAATTTCGGCGCAAATCAAGGAAAAACCGTAAGTCGGTGAGTGGCCGGTTATTCAGTAGCTTGTTCGCTTCCCGAATGAGATGCTTGCACATGAGGAACCTGCTTTTGAAAAAATACGGGCAGGGACAGACCCAATTCTTGATATCTGTTGCGTAGGTGCCGGAATCCCGACTCTCGTCTTCCGCGAGCTGCGCCAGACGCTCAGCCCTTCCTTTTGTGTTGGGGGCGCTCTTTAGCAGTTGGAGCTCCTTCGCAGTTCAACGATGCTCATCTGAGCGACTTTTATCAACCCACTCTGCCTTGGCATCCACCTGCCAACCTGCAAGTGCTTGCGGCCAGCCAATCCGACGTAAACCACGTACGTATTCCAGCGTCCGCTTCACCCGAGGCAGAAGACTCTTGAAGACAATGTTCACGACGAGGTCCAGCCTGGGACGATTGAACTCCGTGAGATCTCGATGCTTCACATTTCTCCACAGGCTCTCGACGATCATCGTTGTTTTTAAGCGGGGAATTGCATCGCACGAAGCTCTAGTCCAAAGTGACCATTGTTGTGGGGTGTACCAACGGTTCCACAGGTAAGCCCAGACCTGAGAAAGCCCGTTGTTATAACAGAAATCATACATCTGCCGAACAGCTCGACGATGAATCTCTTCGGCTGAGACATACGGTTCTTCGGGTCATCCTGGGGATTTTTGGATGCTGATGCAGGTGCGTACGATACATCTCGATAATTTCGGCGCGAAAATCTTTAGGACAAAACTCGGAAAGCACTTTCTTCTTGATTTTCGGTGGGTTAGGCCACGCAGGAACGCGAACATCTCCCGTTTTCAGGATGAATACGGGAGGTATGCAGGTTTGAGAAGGTTTCTGTGAACGAGGTAAGCAATGTGAAGGTTGCGAAATCAGACATGACACTTACGGGCATTTGGATTCCCATTTCTTCACCCTCCCCCTCGTCCTCCCCATCACCCTCCTCGTCTTCATCGGCATATACAGCAGTGACCCCCGGCGCCCACGTCGGGTCAATGAAATCAAAGATTTTATGTGCTTTTCGGGGATCATATCTCGCTGGTGGCTTATTTTCCCCAAGCCGCTCTTCGATATAGGTAATCGCATGCCAGTAGCAGAGCTGGTTTTTTGCTCGTACAATTTTGGCCCTGCAAGCATTGATTTCCGCGGGCTCCTTGTCCGACAAGGTGAACATTATGTTCGGACAACGCTCGCTGATATACCCCAGAACATCACTGAGCATGCGAGTTTTTGCGCCTTCCGCCGCATCTCCGGTGGACACCGTGAATAGAAATGCGAAGGGCATGGCCTGGCCCTTGGCCTCGGCAACAAATCCATAAAGTTCGTACTGAGCCGCATTCGTTTTCCCTGATAATTCTTTAAACAGCCATCAGACAATAAGGACGCGAAAAATTACACGTAGAGTCCATCGCCAACTCTTCCGTATCCTCTGCCCAACCGTCAACGACTTCCTTGAGAGTAAACGCTATCGCGTGGATCCCTGGCTCCGCGCGTATGGGTATAATCTCCACGTCGGTACCCTCCAATTTCTTCAAGATCATCTGCGCAGATTTGACTTGGTCATCATCCAGTCTCCAAGCGCTTCGTTTAACTCGCTCCAAAGCGCGTAGATTTGTTTCTGGGTGACCTCGGTACCGGGATTCTCTGCTAAAACACGTGTCCAGATCTTGAACATTTTTTTCAGCTTCGGTGGCGCGATCGAAAGTAAATTCAAGCTACTCACTGTTGCGGCCGACTCATGCTTCTGGGCCTCGACAAGGTCATGTATATTTTTGCTGATAGAGATGTCGACGTAATGCAGATGTGACTGATGATGTTTCAGCTTTAGTCTCAGGGGAATCTCGAGGTTATCGTCGTCGACATTGACTTGCAGTGTTCCCTTGCACGGAAACCGATACATCTTCATCCGTGCACGGCGCTTCTGGGGTTGATCATGGAGCTGAGATTTTTTAACCTCATCTTCGTTCTGTGCACAGTAATACGAGTACGTCCGGACGGCATCGGATGCAGAGCTTTTCTTGGACTTCTTATAACTGCGGTGCGTCAATAAAATATTTTTTAACTCGAGATCGGATTAGCTTACATGAAGCGGTACCCGGAAATATTCCAGATTGACCTGGCTATTGTATCGACGATGTCCTTCCCAGATGCCATCCCGCCAAAATTCGCCATGGCGCTGTCTCCCGTCATCGAAATAAAAGTTTCAAGCTCGAAAGCATCATTCTTGTGTGCCTCAAGAAGCGACAAGCATTCGTTCCAGTCCAGTGTTGTATGGCCCTGGATGGGCTGAACATTGGGACCCCGTCGGGCCCCTTCGGTGGCGGCTCTAGTGTCGTCGTTGGAGCGCTTTTCGTCGCGTTCTCCTGCTTGTTTTCTTTTGCACTCGGAACAGCTTTTATTGTAAGTGAGATTGGCTTTCTGAGGGAACGTAGACTGAGGGCCTCTGTAGGAGCATCTGGAGCATTTTATCTCGTCTGTAGGGTCAAATTTCCGTCAAGATATACCGGCGCGCGCGTAAAGAGGTGGGTGGCATACCGGTTGTTGCCATCTTGGAATTAACGGGACACCTTATCCAGCCCAAAGGGTTGTTTGGCGAGCTGGATATACAGCAGATATAGTCCTTGTGGTAAGAACTCTTCTGGCAAGAGGAAGACGTGCTCAAAACACTTGAAATATTGTTTTCGGTACAGAAATACATGTGACCGTAAATACACGTGATCTGCATTTGGGAGGGGGTCGATTGCCTGAGACCGTTATCCCCGAACAAAACTCTCTGTCATAATTATTTCCCGAGCCCCGACAAATTAATATTGTGGACCTGTCCCATCCACATCCACAGCGCAGTCCTGTAGACATATCCCATCCACATGTACAGGCCCGGGAGAGAAATGGATAGAGATGTTGAATCAGTGAACATCCTACCAGCCTCCGCGCGTTCGACTCGGCGCCAGTGCATGCATCTTTTCATTCAAATTTGATGCATCTCTTGGTTTGGTTTCGCTCCATACATGTTGCGGCTGATTTAAATTTGAATTTTAATGGCTGCGACTGCGGCTGTGGGCGTACAAAATATCAATATTGTCGCAGAAGTTTAAGCCAACGGTTTGCCATTGCGCCGCTCCAGGTCCCACCTGCATCAAGTCTACTTCCTTGTTGCGGAATAGAGAACGCGATCGACGTGCACAACAAAGAAAATACCAGTATTCATTCGAACGATGGAATCTGAGATGCAGCTTCGAACTGGGTGAGAGAAAACGAGGACAGGACTACAGAAAATCGCTGATACAGCTCGGATCCCACTGGTAGCATATGCAAGACATCGATGTTTTCGAGCTCGCAAGATGAGATCAGGGAAGGAGCGTACCGATAGCAGTACCCGAAGCTGGGTGGAGTCTAGCTTGTTGCTAGCTTGGACGAACTGCGAGAGAAGAAGTTCATGGAACCGCTTTATTGGGCAGACAAGCGATTGCAGAAAACCGGAAGCTGGATATTAAAATGAGGACTTGACGATGGAGAAGTAAAAGCACAAGAAGCGGGAATCGGTTAGGTAGATGGAAGGAGAACGATCGCAGTCAAGGCGCAAGAAAAATAGACAAAACAAGACCATTTCGTGCCTAAGGCTTGCTCGCCCGCTTTGACGGTAGAGGAGACAGATTATGAAGCGCAGAGAATCGAAGCCAAGACTGAATGGAACGACCCGGCCCTCGAGATGGGATAAATGGGCGTGGCGATATGATACATGTGTGAAATGCGATACTCAGTACACGAAACGGACACAAAAGCGGAGCCACAGGAGCTCAAGGAAGAGGACTGGCTGGTGGTCTCGCACACACCGTAAGCACCAGTGAAGCTGCACCAGGTTGAGCTCGTGATTGCTATGGGGAGCGCAGCTGAGGACGAGGGCGGGCGGTGGAGATGAGGCATATGGTGCATGGAGCGAGATCAGATCGAGATTGATGGAAGGCGTGCGGACGCATACGCAAGAGTGTCGGTACGCGCGCCGGTGCAGTGGGAGGCGTATGACACAAGGAGCGAATGGTGAGCGATGGAGGGCGTGCAGACGCAAGCCAAGCACAAAAGCGAGGGTGCGCACGTCGGGCAATCCGTGGTTGGAACATCCAATGGCGAGGGTGGATGGTGTGGGCGGTCTCGGGCATCGGGCGTCGGCAGCGTCGGGCGTTAGTCGGGGAAGAACAAGTAGCTAGGAAGCAAGGGAGCGGGTGATGGCCGATGGCCGATCGGCGATCGGGGATTTCGGGGATCCAGAACAAGCGGAGTCCGACCAAGAACAAGGTAAGCGAGAACTAGAAAGGGAGTGATTCTCACGAGAAGGAGACACCGGCGTCACGGAGTCGAGACGAAGCCGTGAAGCAAGGCGACTCGGATGGCGTGTATAGGTTTGGGCCTGTTGGTTAGGACGAGTGTACACTGCATGTTCGAAACGAGGGCTGGCGAAGATGGATACACACCCATTCGCCAACTCCATCCCCAGCCGCTAACCCACTAACGCACGCCCCCACTCGCGCCTCTTTCTGCCCGCCGACGATGAGCGCGCAGAGCACACTAGAAGGAGGACAGAGCTAGTGTCCTCGAGTTTTGGCCCATTGATCTTGCGGTAGATCGAGAGTGCAAGGGAGTCTGTGCGTTCTTGAAGACGGCAATGGGAAGAAGAGAGAGGAAGACACCGGATCATCCGGCCCGACTTGATGCGTCGACGGCTGCATCGCTACGTCATGCATCCTTCCTCTCTCTCTCGCCATCTCAGCTTGCCCGACCTTTCTCCGTGAAACTTTCCGGGTATCTTGCGAATAATCGCAATACTTGTCCAGGTTGATACGTACTGAGTGCATACCGAACAACGTCCTCTAAATGTACATGTCCTCTCTGTTGATTTTCTTGGGTTGCTTTCTCTGCGTATCATTCGATCCTAATCCCCACTTGCCTTTCCTTTGTTTCGTTCTCTTCCCAGCGCTGGGGTCTCCTCTCAGCCGGGCGCCGAATGCAACGTCTCCCGTCTCGATCTGCTCCCGGGCTTTGCTTTGACCGACGCCGACGCACTTCTCGAATTACTGGTATGGCACAGAACTCAGATTAGAACTAACATCCGCCCAAAGTGAATCTCATGCCTGCTGGACAAACTCCGCTCATCCGTTGCCCAATGATATCTCATTGTTTCCGCTATCGCGCTTCAGTACCACCCGCACACCACTCCGCGTCCTCTGCTTCTGCTTATCCAATCTCGTCCCTGCCTTTACTCGGTGCTATATCTCCTCCTTCAATACTACCCGGTTGCAGTTCAAATCTGCCCATCCTCTCTGCGTTCGTGTCGTATCCCGACCCTCATGCAGGATCTCCCAATTCCCGCTTCTCGATACCTTGCCTCCCCGTATTCGCATTCAATTCCGCATTCCTCCTCCCCGCTCTCCTCGCCGTTTTGACTCCCTACCCTGTAATTATTCCTCTCCGGCTCGGCTCGGCTTCCCACCCGTGTTCCAACATTTAACTTCTAAGATCTAAGGGCCCATCATTATCTGTCATGCGCGTATCATGTTTCTTTTTTACTCCAACACATGAATCCCCTCCTTCTCGCACTTGCACTCCTCCCCACCTTCCCAGCCCAAACTCACCTCGCTTTTGCCGTAAGTTTAATAAATTCGCTTATTCCCCCTCTTCCCCGAACTGCGAATGCTAATGCTAATACCAACATTCGGTACATATTCTTTTCGTCTCCGGGCCCGGAAACGTCTGCAGGCGCTGCGCTCCTTATGTGCCTGTGACTGCAGCTTACATCCATCCTCGCACTTATCTTGATGTCCTCCTTGCCGCATACTCGGGAGCTGTGTCATTCCGCACTCTGCGTTGCGCTCTACGATTTTCTCGTTGTCGAATTCCACACCTGCTTGCCTTGGCCGTCTGATCCGGACCGGGCTTCTCCTTTCCTCACAGTTGACTGCTGTCCACCGGCCGCGGCCAGCCACTCTGCAATTTGATTTGATTTTGTTCCTCCTCCGATTTTGCTGGTGCCCTTCTATGTTCCGCGCTCCGCATGCCGTTTCGAAGTGATGTAAAGACCTGATTCAGTTCTTCCACGTAATTCCCACAAATCTATCAGTGAGTTTGAATCGCATACCTTTCAACATCCACCTCTTACCCTTTCTCTTTTGGTGGTTATGCTGCGCTATATGCGTGCGCTTTGGCTCGCGCAGGAGAGGGTGGTTCGCACTTCACACGCGAATCAACCACGGTGCACCACAAGGTACCCCTCTTTACGTGATAATTCATGATTCATCCGAGCCCGAGTCTAAGACCGAGTCCACTCAAAATACTGTCGTGCTCCGCTTGCGCCCACTCCTTCGGCTGCGTGCGAGCGATGGCCTGCGCGTAGTACATGCAATTTTCCAGTTGAGTGTAATTCGATTCGTCTTTCTCTACAAGTAGGGTCAGCCGCATTAACCCAAAGGGAGGTTGACTGATATCACTGCAGAAAAATGGGACGTACGGAGCAGTTCAAGTCCTCGTTGACCAAATGGAAGATAGTGCCGCTGTATTGATCCACACCTCGCTCAATTCGTTGGAGGGCTGGCGGCTGGACTTGGGTGCCATGACCTTGATTTTTTTGAAAAATCGCTTCCATTTCCTTGTGGTCTACGGTTCTTCCTGGGTCACATCGAACCCGTCCATGGGCACGGAGCATGCATATTTCTCTGGGTTTGGTTTCGGTTATTTCCCCCCGGTTTTTGAACCGTGTCACGAAAAGATATTCTTATTTCAATATCCTCAGGTGTTTCATCTCACATTCCTACTCACGATTGCGGAGCCACCAACCGGTTCAGTACTGCGATGTCTTGCACCATTCGTTCCCGCCCTTTATACACCACGTACCTCATTTGCGCGTGGAGCACACCTCACCCAAATATATCCATCCGAACTCCGGTGTCTAGGCTGATCAAGCATTCGACTCGGGAAAGCCTTTTTTTTTTTTCAAGTGTCTCGGTTTATCGTTGGGTAGTCCAACTCTGCATTGCTGAGGTTCCTTTCCTCGCCCGCGGCAATTCACTGTGACCAATGTAATAGATATCCTGGTCCAAATCCATCCTTTGCCCGAGCCCATCATTGAAATTCTGAATTATTGCATGGAAAAAATTCGATGGGAGTGCTGTTGGAGCATTTGCTCTCGGTTCACTCGGATTTTTTCGCATTGCCACTAATAGATTTGCGAGGGCTGGCCATGTAGACAGATCCCGATCTATGGAGGAATCGAATCCGGTGTGTAGCTCGGTTCGAAACGGAAAGGATGAGCAATAAACTGAAAGCTACGTGATTGGCAATACAAACTGGTAGATATGTGGCCAGATCTCAATCCGGATATCACATCGAACCGGAATTCCAAGTGCGGAAACGGATGGAATGCCACAGCCAGACTCGGAAGGAACCACATTAAATCAACGCGTAGAACAGCCGGCTAGCCAGGTCAGTGCACAGCAGATTTGCAGCAGATAATGGCAAGGAAAGGTCCAGAACCAAGGCCAATGCAGTGGGGGTTCGAATTTGAGCACACGAACATCACAGATCCAAAGCGCAACCGTCAATGGACATTTGTATTTTTATTTTGCGGGTAAAACGCCACGAGCGAGGACGAATTCAAGACAAGCGGGAGCCCACGGGGACGTAAAGAGCGGTGCCCGCCGGTATTGGGATGTTGACATGTCTAGAACGGTCTGTAACCGATGTTGGCATTACTATTATCATCCGCAGCTTGGGTGGGAGGGAATGGACATACAATGGGAGAGAGGAGGAGGATATTTGGCGATAGAGAAAAAGTGGAATATATATATATAAACAGGACCAGCGGGAGGACAGATACACAACTACAGAACCGCCGCTGTGACGAAATGTACCGCGCGCGCACGATTCTAGAAGAAGTTAGGTGTTTGAATAAAGGTCAGAGAGGGCAAGGCAAGGAGGAATATTTGCAGTTCACACAGAGCGAGAGCTTCAAGCAGCAAGGGGAGCAAGGACACGAAGGGCGACAAATGTGGATTTAAATGCGAATGCGGGGAGGCAACGTACCGGGAAGCAGGAATTGGCGGATATTGTGAGATGTAAATCGGGATATGACGCAAAGGCACGATTGCAGAGAGGGTGGGGTGCACCGGAACGGCGACTGGCATTACTCCTGCTGTATCAGTCCTGTCGGCGTGAGCGCTAGAAACAAAGTCTGGTGGGGAGGCAGATGGAGATTGGAGATGTTGGGTTCGGCGCCGAGTGCTGAAAGGACAACGATGGAAATAGAGGGAATGGGCGTAAGTCGGGCGATATGTTGACAGAGGAGCCCGTGAGATCAACAGGGAAATTATAATGCAGATGTCGACCCAAACGCTTCCTTGACAGACAGCATTGTGAACACGTTGAATCAACCTGGATAAGTATTATTCCAAGTATCTCTCATGCTATATCATTATATTCAATGCCCGTTCTCGAACTTTAAAAATCCGCCGAACAGCTTCAAATCGTAAAGCGGGTCACGTACACCATGCACTTCACCTGCGGGTGAGGATAACGAAACTGAATTCGAGCCTATTGAGAACTAGTTCGAGCTCGGCTCGGCCACCAACGAACAGTCGAGTATCAGGATTCAATTCTGACAATTGAAGTGCCGCTATGAGCTGTGACTGAATATACGGTTGTAATAGTAGAATATTCAAGTTCTGGCTTCAATGCAACTACACGGGGGAACATTTACACTGCATTGGATCGTCTCCTGTATTGTGATTTGTCGCCGAGAGACTACTTAGCCTGAGGTGGGAACAGTCTCCACGACGAACGAGCCTGATAATGGGTGAGGACTCGATAGAATGTCAATGGGCTTGAGTACATACCGACGGAGCCTGGGAAGCAGCCACCCGGTCCCAACTGCGCACCGAGTGGGTCCTGGCAGTTACTATAATAACCGGGCGAGAAATCAGTCCCCGGGCCAATCATTTCCCGAGTCTGAAACGTACTTGTCGGAAAATATATTCCCTGGTGATACTTAGGTGTCAGCCCGAATTGCTCGTACATTTTCACTAAATTTAGCCTTCCGCTTTAAATTTACGTTGTCTACGTAACTCGTGTGCAGCGTGTCCACTTCTCCCGTCCATGGCGGCGTGGCCGTATCTCATTGCCCTCCTGGCTGTCTGCGCTGTCCACAAGGTCCTGGAATTCAAAAGAAATGTGCGGGTGAGTAGCTCCGCACAGTTTCTGTCAACGACGTACCAACTCTCTGGATACAGAAAGTGTCTAATCTCCCAGGCCTGCGCTCCCTTTTCTCTCCTGCGTCACCACTAGGCGTCCTTATCCCGACAACCTTTTGGAATCCGGGTCTGATGTGGACTTGGGATCGACGGAATCAAGGTCAAGGGCATCACCTGGACCGTGTACTACAACTGACAACGGAGAAGTGTACCCAAAGTATGGACTGCAGACTATATCGGCGCTGGGCCTTCTGAACGGTCATCCTGCCTTCTACACAATCTCTCTGGACGTGGCGAGACAAGTTCTTTCGACAAAGGGACAATTCGAAAAGGCTCCGGAGACAACAGACGTCTTGGGGTGCTGTGATTCAAGTAAAAAACGACCCAGCTGATGTATCGCATAATTCCAGGTTCTGGGGAAGGAACCTCTTCACCGAAAATGGATCCGAATGGAGACGCCACAGGCGTATAATGAACCCTGCCTTCAATCCTGGAACGTTCGTCATTTATATATTCCCTCTTTCACCCGCTGATTGACTCTCTCACTTTTCTGGGTTCAGATATGCATTAGTCTGGGACGAGGCTGCCAAGCTGTACCAAGCTATGATCAGCGCTGAAGGATGGGTGAACCAAAACGAGATAGTCCTTCCGGCGACACACGATATTACCTCCAAGGTAAAGTGATTTCCTTCCCCTCCGACACTGGTGTAAAAGGCCGCTCAGTTTACATTGATCATCATCGGTCGCTGCGGTTTCGGGGAACCAATGCCTTGGGATATCGCCGCTCGATCACCGGGGACGGGATTTAGCCAAGCGCTCCGTACTGTGTCTGGAGCATCCATCGCGCGGTCGGTCATCCCGCGGTGGATGTACAGGCTCCCGATCAAAAGGTGGGAAGCCGTGGACCTTGAAATATTTCGCAACGCTGCTCAAACTTCCTTGGCATCGATGCAGGTTGCACGAGATCGAGACCGCTTTCAACACTTTGGATGCCCACATTCAAGACCTCATTGTCACTCGACGGGTAGAACTCGAGGAAAGGGAACAAAACAACTGCGAACGGAGAGACGTGTTCCGGCTCATGATACGTGCGAATGAGGGCGAGGGAATATTGGCAATGAAAGACGAAGAGCTTGTACGTATCGAATTTTTCCTTACTGAGAACCGCAAACTCAGCAAAGCTCAGATTGGGAACACATTTCTTATGTTACTGGCGGGGCATGGTATGTACGAGTGTCTGTCGGGCTTTAATTTTCTAACCGACCTCGGCAACAGAGACCACCGCCAAAACTCTCGACGCCACGATCGGATTTCTCGCCCTATACGAGGATATTCAAGAAGAATTGCACAAAGAGATTATGTCTGTAACCGCCGCCAACGGAAAAGTAGTACGTGTTTGTCCATACAGCTCTGCTGTTGCTGAAGGAAAGTAGAATTTTAAGGACCTCCCTCTGCTCATCCTAACCAACGCATGCTTCCTGGAGGCTGCGCGTTTGTTCCGTAAGTATCTCGCGTTATTATTGAGGTTGGACTAAGGAACCCGCAAAGCTCCTGCCACGTCGATTACTCGAGACACAACGGAGACGGTCGTTCTCAAAACGGATGAAGAAGATGGCCACGGCGGACATATCATTCTTGAACCCGGCACAAGAGTTATAATCGATGTAGTCGGTCTTCGTACGTGGTCGCTATTTTCTTTTCTTTTACAATGAGTTGTTCATCGTCAACCAGAGTGCAACCCGAAGCTCTTTCCCAACCCCAATGAATTCCGCCCATCCCGGTGGTGCGGCGCGCTAGCTAATGAGCTCGTTGCCTTCTCTCTCGGTCCTCGCACTTGTAAACTGTGTTCTTCCCACCCACACCAAGCCTACGCTGACATGTAACCTGTTTCATAGGCATTGGCCGAAGCTTCGCCTTGACAGAGGGCGTAGCATTCTTGGCCAACCTGCTCCGCGATTGGAGGCTCCACGCCGTAGTAGATCCCGGCGAGACGAGGGAGCAGTGGCGCGCGCGGGTCATGCAACCGTCCAGAAGCCTGGACCTGACTCTGGGCGTTGGGAAGTTCCCGGTTCGGCTTACGAGGAGGTGATCAACAAACTGTTCAATATACACATTTTTCACATCTTTTACATCATTCCTGTCGTTCTAAGAAAAGATATTTACGGTTATCTCTAAGAAAACTAGTTTCATCCCAGTGCCGGCTCACCACGTTGAGCATTGATGTGGGGAGAAACTCTCAAACAACGTGTTTGCAGGTCATGGGGCTCAAATGCATCGGGTGATGAGGTGCTGCAGCTCGCTGATGTCTTTTCCGTCCTGCGCACAATAATTATCACCCATGAAAGGCTCGCTCCAGCGGTATACAGTACACGTGTGGAGGCCCTTCTGGAGGCCGATACTCGTTCACGCAGAGCTACATATGTGGCCTCGGCACCTCGGTGTTCGCCGCCGCTTCCCGCCACCGCCGCCACCGCACGTCGAGGTGCAAGTGGTTGGACTGGTAGAGCGTGGACTGGATGCATTCATAACACCGCCGACCTATGCACGGCCCAGGGATGCGAAGGACTTGGACCCCGTCGGCCCCCTGGGCGAAAAGTGGTGTGTCGGGAGGGATTGGGCGGTTGACCTGCACGTGGTTACTGAAGGCTTGAGCCCGGGCGTGGGTCAGGCTCGGGTCGGGCGGGGGTGGCTGTACAGGGACTGTCAAAATTGAATTCGGATATTAACCTGGTTGCGCAGAAGCCATATCAGCCATCTGATGGCTGTTTTGCTGGGCGCAGCATATGGCTTTTCAGCTCAATGGCTCGTGAAGCAGTATTCATATTGAGTACACTGAACTGCCCAAAGGACATATGCTGGTTGGGTCTCTCACCCGTAGCATTTAGCTCCATCGTGGTGGTTCAATTTTCGCCCAAACTTCTGGGTTTTGACTGTTTTAACTGAATTGAGGGGGTGGCACCCTAGAAAGGTTATTATAGAGCGAAATATGAATATTTACCGCTGCATACATCATGCTTGAGTGAAAAATTTGGGGTGTCATATGCAGCCATATGAGCCATCAGCCATCAAGCTGCGCACTGCACAAAAGCTATCTGATGGCTCATATGGCTTTTGCGCAACCTCTCTATTATCTGGGACTGAAATAACGAGCTAATTAACCGAGGAATTCCATTTTCCACCCTCAAAAACACGTTGGCAGTCCACAGTTCAGTAACTGATTTGTATAATTAATCGCGCCTCCCCCCAGCGGCCTGAGACCTTCATTTCGATAAATTCATCGAAATTTACCTTTAAAGACATGTTTATGGGTCCTTCTGGTGTCCATGGATCATTTGAGTTGAATATTGAATGCAACTCAACCAGACCATCCATTACAGATACTGTAAGTTCCTGCCGTTTCTCTGTTTTCCCAGACGTGTAGTACCTTCAACAAACTCTGATTTCCGAAGCGCTTTGAAATTAACGTCCCCGAGCACGGGCTCTGACTTTGATAATTTCACGGCCTCTTCGGCCCCCGCCAAAAAAAAAACACACACGGAAAAAGAGAAGAAAACAAAGGAACGTGATAAAGTACGGAGTGGAGCGGCTACGTTTATGATGTACATTATTTCGAAACATTGATAATGTCACCAAAGCCAACGCCAGTGCTATGGACGATCGAAGGGAGGGGCGCTCTGCTCTCTCGCCATCTGCATCAGGCCGTAGCAGAATAGAGTTTGATTGAGAACGCTATCGACGTGCACAGCAAGGAGAGTACGAGTACGAATATTCGGATGATGGGATCTCAGAGCATCGAACAGGATTGGAGGCAAATACAGTTTGAATACAACTAGCAGCGCATGCCCGATATCAGTGTTTTAGCTCATGATAAGATGCAGGATGGTACCGAGTGCCCAAAGTGTGAGGTTTGGATGAACTGGGAAATAAATAAAGAAAGTCGGTATTCGGATTGGGGCTGCGTTTAAATGAATGGTGCTATGTTACTAGGCGGGCCGGACAGGCAACATGGACGGAGACTGGATATCGAAAAGAGGGCTTACGGATGGAGAAGTGAGAGCAGAGTAAGCGGAATCGATAAGGTGAACGAACGAGAGCTCAAAGCGGAGAAGACCAAAAGAACCACAGACAACATGCCTAAGATAAGTCTTGCTCGGTCGTGAGGGCAGGAGTCCTCTCTGAGCTAAGTCAGCGGAGGAGACACAGTCTGGTGAGCGCCAAGCGGAGCGCGCAAAATTGAAGCCAGACAATGAATGGAACCGATATCGATATGGGATATATGGCCCTCGAGATATGACACATGTGTGAAATGCAATACTCGATAGGCGAAACGAACACAAAAGCGGAGCCACAGGAGCTCAAGGAAGAGGACTGGCCGCTGGTCTCGCACACACGGTAAGCAGCAGTGAAGCTGCACCAGATCGAACTCGGGATCGCTATGGGGAGCACAGCTGAGGACGGGGGCGGGCGGCGGAGGCGAGGTGTATGGTGCATGGAGCGAGATCAGACCAAGATTGATGGCGGGTGTGCGGACGCATACACAAGAGTGTCGGTACGCGCGCCGGTGCAGTGGGAGGTGTATGACACAAGGAGCGAATAGTGAGCGATGGAGGGCGTGCAGACGTAAGCACAAGAGCGTGGGTATATGCGCTCCCGGTCCGTGGTCGGAACATCCAATGGCACGGGAGGATGGGTGTCGGGCGGCGCCCGGTGTTGGCTGGGCTGGGGAGGAAGAAGAACTAGGAAGAAGCAAGGGAGTGGGCGATGGGCGATGGCAGATGGGCGATCGGGGACTTAGAGGATCAAGATCAAGACGCAAGGTGAGGGCTTGCGAGTGGGAACGATGAAGGGAGTTGTTCTGACGAGAAACAGACGCCGTCACCACAGAGTCCATTTGGGGCCTGTTAGTGAGGACAAGTGTACACTGCACGCTTGAAGCGAGGGCTGGCGAAGATGGACACGCACCCATTGGCCAACTCCATCCCCAGCCGCTAACCCTCTAATCCACTCGATTCCGTCCGCCGACGATGAGCTCGCAGAGCACACTAGAAGGAGCACAGAGCTAGTGTCTTCAAGTTTTGGCCCATGGATCTGGCGGTAGATCGAGAGTGCGACGACAATGAGAGGAAGAAGACCACGTCGAATCGCTTATCTAATTCGACGTCCTCTTCAGCGTTCTCCATTTTATTTATAGCTGAATCTTGATGACGACAGTGGGCGATGACGACGACGGCATAGGAAGGACAATGGGTTGTTTCCTTACTCTCGTAGAGGGTCTTCAGAGGGCACCCGAACTCTATGGCAAGGTGACGAACCAGGGGGAGGCGGCGGAGGGAGCTGGTTTAAATAGAGAGATTATATGTACATAATAATGCTCGTTGACAGCGGATAAGTCCAGTATAAGGGATAGGCGGTGCCTTTTACGGCACTTATCATGACCTTATATTGCCGGCACCCTATAAGGCTATTTGTATTTTTCCGACAAACTCCAAGATCGCGGCCGGTTCACTGCTGTGAACAGTTGATTCAGTAGATCGACCCCATCCTGTCTTTGGGGACTTGGCGGTTCAACTCCGCCCCAGGGGATTAACAGCTGACTTTGAGATTTTGGTGCCTATATTGGACATGTACAGTCAAAAGGGACCCTATCAGCCGTAATCACTCCGGGTCTGGTCTCCGGAACGACTGCGAAATGATCAGCTGAGGAATAGTTGGGAGCTCTGTTGAGCAGCTGTTACCCAAAAACTCACTTGGAGGCCGGAAAAATGTCGACTGAAAATTGCTCTGGGTTTCCTCTGTAACCGAAATGTATTGCACAGTCCAAGCTCCAAGCGCTGTCCCCTGCAATTATGCGGCGAAGTCTGCGCAGTGAGTTGGCATATATCAACGCAAATGCAGATCACAATAATAAGAAGGGTGCAAGTCAAGTCAAGATGTGAATAGACGTACATGACCAGAGTAGCATGGGCAATTGAACAGCCGACAAGCCATCTGCTCAAAGAACGATTAATCGGGATGGAGGCTGCATAATTTTCTGATAACACATGAACTAAAAAAGGAGCACTGCTGGGGTGTGGATTGTGCTGCGCCGTTCCATGTGGGTTTGCGGCACGGTTTGTCGCAGCAAGATAAATCAATAAGACCAAGCCTGATGTTCAATCTCAGGCCTGGCAGATGTTTTGAAAAGGATGTGTTACAGCCATTGGCGGGGCCGAGGACTTAAAAAAGGAGCAGTGTTGACGACGGGAGTGGTATGCATACAGTAAAAATGCGTGAAGAACACATTCAACAGCCCGGATCAATTGCTGGACGGATTCCCACGATTCTATTATCGTTAGAAAGCGGCTGAACAGGACTTTCAGATGGGGCCACTCACCAGGCATTCTACACCACTTCTATAATCAGCTATTTTTATTTTTTTAGAATGATTTGGCTTGTATCTTAGGAACTGCTGTATCAATACACATGATTATGGTACAGAGGTGAATGAGCACCTTCAAGTGACACTTGTTGCCAGCTATACAAAAAATATGGCTGCTGAGATATCAGGGATTCTCTGTTTGAGGGGATCACAGAGGTGAATGAGCACTTTCAAGTGACACTTGTTGCCAGCTATACAAAAAATATGGCTGCTGAGATATCAGGGATTCTCTGTTTGAGGGGATCATCGATCCAGCAGTTCCCGAGATACAAGCCAAATCATTCTAAAAAAATTAAAATAACTGATTATAGAAGTGGTGTAGAATGCCTGGTGAGTGGCCCCATCTGAAAGTCCTGTTCAGCTGCTTTCTAACGGTACTAGAATCGTGGGAATCCGTCCAGCAATTACTGAGATATGGCCCAATCATTCCCTAAAACAAACCGTGTTTTTGAAAGTATATTGCCTTTTTCGGCCCAACCAGTGAGCTGATCACCATGGTCAATGGTCAACCTTGTAGTGCTAAATGAGGGCTACAACTTTCATTTTTTGATGGATTTCCATTTTTGGTAGGTGCCATCTACCAATCTATTCGTGCCTTGAACAAAATTTTCCCAATTATTCACAAATTTTCTGTGATTTTTTGAGTATGAATTTCCTTTTTTGGAAGGAGTCGGGCGGGCAGTCACTAATATTAAGAGAGGAGGAAAAATGAGAGTCAAGACAAAAAAAGAAAACACATGTCCAAACAACTTTGGTTCAAACCAGTTTAAACCATCTGGTTTGAACTGGTTTAAGCCATCTGGTTTGAACTGGTTTAAACCACAATAATTTCAAACCACATTCAGACAATGGTTCAAACCACTGTTTAAACCATGGCTTAAACCGGTTTAAACCACTGTGGTTCAAACCAAAGCCTGCTCCCTATATGATTATAGGAAGGTGGTTTAAACCAGGCTATCGTTGGAGACGATGTGGTTTAAACTTAAACCATGCTGTTGCTGCGCGGGGGAGATGCAAGACGGAATGGATGCAATATAGGTGGGATACATGCGAGAATAAGCAAGCGAAATAACAGCAAGAGCGTGCTAGTGTAGGAGCACGAGGAGCCTGAGTCTAGCACCAGAAACAGAAGAGGTGGATAGCCAAATCGACGGAGTAGACCAACTCTGATGCAAGGACGAGTGAGGGGAGGGGAGGTGTGGAGGGCACGCAGCACGGAGGTGCGGGTGGTGCACCCGAGGTGCACAGCGAATTGGAATTGCGGGAGCTCCGCCGCGCGTGTGGTGTGAGATCGATGGACGGTGAATGGGGCGCAAAATCAAGGGTTGAGTACAAGCCCGTGTCTAGTATGTAGAGGTAGTGCGCATGCGGGCACGCACCGAAGTCACGGTCGAGCAGAGGCGCGGCACAGGGACCGTCACGGTGCGAGGGGTACGAGGCGAGGCTGCGAGGTCGAGGGAGCAAGAGTGCCGACGGCACTGAAGATCGGTGTCTGGTGGAGTGTCAGTGGGAGATCCAGAGTGACGCGCATGCGGGGCAGCGGTACAAGAGCGTAAGCGAGGGTGCACACTTGAGACATGCAATGGAGCAGAAGTGCGGAATGCGGATGCCAAGTGTCAGCGTCCGCATCGGCAGGCAGGTAGGAAACAGCAAGCGGCCCTGTTGCGATTGAGAATCGAGAACTAGCTGGTGGATAACAAAGAAGGAGAGTCGGGAAGGGTTTGGTATCAACGAGAAGAAAAGGACTCGGAGTCGTAAGTGGTGTGTGTGTGCCGTACATAGTCCCAGTCTGTGAACTCAGAGCGTGTGAACCGTGTGAAGGAATGAAGGCATGTCTAGATGGTTTCGCACCCGTTCACCAAGCCCATTCCCATCTGCTAACCCACAGCGGGCATTGTCCCAAACCTGCGGCTCATTTACCGGCTCACCCGACAAGGTGTTCGCACTGGAAGGTGCAGCAGAGCTAACAGCAATATTCTTCATAGCTCCTGCTCCAGCGGTGTATGGGTGTCCAAGTCGGTGCATGTGTTCTGCGTGGTGACAGGAAGAAGGGAAGACGGGATCATCTGCCGCGGCCCGACTCGGACTTGTGTTCCGTGCTGCATCGCCAGTGGCCACATGATGTCACATCCTGCGCTCTCCCGCCAACGCACAACCAACGCAGCTCACTTGTACCTCCATCGAATCTAGCGGAAGACCTTTACTGCCTCTGCCATCTGCTTGTCGCAGCGAATATTAATACTAGTAGTAATCCGGCTTGATACGAATGCGATGCACCGTGACGGTGTCCTACCTCAGGCTTCGCGTCTTCTCTTTGTCCTCAGCGTCCACCCATTGCTTCATCCTGTCCCTTCCTCAACACTCCGTCACTCTTGATTCCCCCGTATTTCCTCCTCCAAGTTCCTGGCACCGCCGGTTCCAACGCTGACGCCGACACACCTCTTGAGCTACGGATACCGCCCTATACCTCCAATTACAGCCTCAATCCTCCGACCATGAATCTCGCGCCTGGAGGACCAACCAGTGCGAATCTGTTGCCGGACCCAACCCATTTACCGGTATCGCGTTTCACTAGCACACGCCGCTCCGCGTCTCCCTCCTGCTGCTTTTGGTCATTCCATCCCATCCTGTCCCATCCCTTGACTTTCTGCTCTTTCTCCTCCTTCAATTTCACTCTGTTCAATTCTATTGCACTCTGCTATCTCATCCTGAGTTAGCTTCGCATTGCCCTCCAATTCCTACTCCTACTCGCACTCCTACCCCTGGTAAACATCAGTCTGAAAAACAGTGGCAGAGTCAACCCTCCAGGACCGATTATCTTGAATTCGAAGGTGCTTGCCTATCGCTGTTTTTTCGAAGCTGCTCTGGCTAATTTCGTGTGTTTTACCGAGACTTTGGATGATTTGCTATAACTACGGCGTCCGGCTTGTGACTGGAGTTCGAAGGTAAGTCGCATTGGATGTTAGGCTCTCCGAGATCTATTGACTTGAGTTGTTCAAGCTCTTCCTTCGCTCTTGTTTCCGGTTTCGATGATATTGCTCAAGGTACGCTATTCAACCCTCTTGATTGACTTGATCTAGGGCCGCGAGAAACGTCGGGATGATTATGTTTGAATTCCTATAGATTTAACCTATTCCCAGATCGATCTCGAGGTACCTTTCACGCACAGACTCTTCTCGGGATCGATTTTCGCCCCATCTTCATCACAAACCCATCAACCATCCACCCTGCCCAGAGGAGGCTGCGTCTCAGTGGTCCTTTCGCCGTTGGTCTAGTCTCCCGACTCTGTTACAGAGTCGGGAGACTAGACAATTCCTGTCCTACAATTTACCCGCTGCTACGGCAACCCTCGAGCAGAATTCCACATCCATACAAACACATTGGCGCGAGCGTTTTCAGCTCGGGATATGCTAAAGAGGTAGGCAACTATCAAGTCCGAATTTCCTTTGACTTCTGAAGAAGGAGCACCCGTTTTCTGTTCCAGAGGTTCCAGGCACGGTTGAATTTCAACCCATCCAAGCTTCAATTTCTATGCACACACCGACTGACCTTGTTCCAGATTTATTATGCTATAAGTCGTCGCGTCAGTGCGCAGTTCCCAACTCGAACCGGAAGTGTGTAAATAGTCATCTCATCGCCTCGAGTTCGATGTTTATGGGTCGTGACTCTCTCTTGTTATCCAGCTACAGTCATAGCAAACCCGGGCGTAGGTGTACGCGGGTGGACGAGGCAAAAGATGCGGAAGTTTGCAAGGACTTCCTCGGCATTAAATGAGGTCTATCCAAATCCCATATTACCCCCCGGTTTCGTTTCAATCCTCCGTTTTTATAGGGTCCCTTGATTCAACGCCTGACTGAATTTCGAAAGAATTGCGTCAATAGTCTTGGGCTTTGTCGGTCCACCGGACCCCGACCTGTATATGTTAAAGGTCCATCAATCTTTAAAGATCAGATCACGGCATGCGCTGCGAAGCCTTGACGATAAAATATAATGACGAGAAGCATTTTGGCCGATACCTGTTCGATTCGGATCCGGGAGCAGGCACTGCCGTGGTTTATTTATTTTCCGATTTCCTGCTCTGCTTTCCCAAGTGTTCGCTATCACTCTCTGTCATAATTATTTCCCGAGCCCCGAGAAATTAATATTGTGGACCTGTCCCATCCACATCCACAGCGCAGTCCTGTAGACATATCCTATCCACATGTACAGGTCCGGGAGCGAAATGGATCCATGCCGGATATGCTGAATTAGTGAAGACCCTATCAGCCTCGGCGAGTTCGACTCGGCGCCAGTGCATGCATCTCTTCATTCAAATTTGATGCATCCTTGGTTTGAATTCGGTCCATACGTATTGCGGCTGATTTAAATTTGGATTTTAATGGCGGCGACTGCGGCTGTGGGCATACAAAATATTAATCTTGTCGCAGAAGTTTAAGCCAATGGCAATTGCCATTGCGCCGCTCCACGCCCCATCTGCATCAAGTCTACTTGTAGCGGAACACAGAATGCGATCGACGTGCACAACCAAAAAAATACCAGTATTCGTTCGAACGATGGGATCGGAGATGCAGCATCGAACTGGGTGAAAGAAAACGAGGACATGACTACAGAAAATCGCTGATATATGTAGCTCGGATCCGACTGGCAGCACATGCAAGACATCGGTGTTTTCGAGCCCGCAAGATGAGATCAGGGAAGGAGCGTGCCGATAGTGGTACCCGAAGCTGGGTGGAGTCTAGTTTGGACGAACTGCAAAGAGAAGAAGTTTATGGAACCGCTTTGTTGGGCAGACAAGCGATTGCAGAAAAACCGGAGGCTGGATATTAAAATGAGGACTCGATAATGGAGAGGTAAGAGGACAAGAAGCGGGAATCGGTTAGGTGGATGGAAGGAGAACGATCGCATAAAAGAGCGCGAGAAAAATAGACAAAAGACGACCATCTCGCGTCTAAAACTTGCTCGCCCGCTTTGACGGTAGAGGGGACAGATTCCGAAGCGCAGAGAATCGAAGCCAAGACCGAATGGAACCTGCCGCCGACCCGGCCCTCGAGATGGGATAAAAGGGCGTGGAGATATGACATTTGTGAAATGCGACACTCGATACACGGAGCCACAGGAGCTCAAGGAAGAGGACTGGCTGGTGGTCTCGCACACACCGTAAGCAGCAGCGAAGCTGCACCAGATCGAGCCCCGGATCGCTATGGGGAGCGCAGCTGAGGACGGGGGCGGGCGGCGGAGGCGAGGCGTATGGTGCATGGAGCGAGATCAGATCGAGATTGATGGAGGGCGTGCGGACGTATACGCAATAGTGTCAGTGTGCGCGCCGGCGCAGTGGGAGGCGCATGACACAAGGAGCGAATAGTGAGCGATGGAGGGCGTGCAGACGCATGCACAAGAGCGAGGGTGCGCACGCCGGCAGTCCGTGGTCGGAACATCCAATGGCAAGGGTGGCCACGTGGATGGTATGGGCGGTCTCGGGCATTGGGCGTCGGCAGCGTCGGGCGTTAATTGGGGAAGAACACGAAGCTAGGAAGCAAGGGAGCGTGCGATGGGAGATGGCAGATCGGACTTGAGGATCCCGAATAAGACGAGTCGGACCAAGAACAAGGCGAGTGAGAACTAGGAAGGGAGTGGTTCTAACGAGAAACAGACGCCGTCATCACGCAGTCAAGACGAAGCCGTGAAGCAAGGCGACTCGGAGGGCGTGTGTGCGTTGGGGTCTGTTGGTAGTACGACTGCACGCAGCAAGCGAGAAGATGGATACGCACCCGTTCGCCAACTCCATCCCCAGACGCTAACCCGCCAACCCACCACCCACTCGCGCCTCTGTCTGCCCGCCAACGATGAGCTCGCAGAACACACTAGAAGTAGATCGAGAGTGCAAGGAAGTCCGTGCATCCTTGAAGACGGCAAAGAGAAGACACCGGATCAACCGGCCAGATTTGATGCGTCACCGTGCCGCATCGCCACCTCTTGCATCCTTCCTCTTCTCTCCTTGCTTCTCTCTCGCCATCGCAGCTTGCCCGACCTTTCTGCGTGAAACTTTCTGGGTCTATCTTGCAAACACTCGTAATACTTATCCGCGTTGATACAGTACGATGCTGCCTGAGCGCGCACCGAACAATGTCCTCCAAATGTCTTCTCTGTTGATCTCCTCGGGCTGCTTTATCTGAGTATCATTCGATCCTATTGCCCATTTGCCTTTCCTTTTCCTCGTTCTAATTAGCCCTGGAAGCTCCCCTCGACCGGGCGCTGAGTCCAACATCTCTCGTGTCTCCATCAATCTCCCTCGAGGCTTTGTTTCCAGTGCCGACACCGACGCGGTTCTCGAACCACTGGACGGCATACATCTCATTACGCCGTGAACCGGCCCACAATGTCTGAAGAACCAACCTCTCGTCCATCCATTGCCTCATTCTATTTCATCTTTTCTGCTCTCGCATTTCAATACCACCCACATGCCGCTCTGTGTCCTCCCTCCTGCTGCTTATCCCATCCCGGCCCTGCCTTTACTTTCTGCTCCATATACACCATGAATACCTCCCGGCTGCAGACTTCCTGCCGTGGGACACCGCCGCTCATCCTCTATTCCTTCGTGCCATCGCGTTATATCACTCTTCTCGACACCTTCAGTTACGGTATCTCCCAATTCCCGCTTCCCGATATGTTGTCTTTTTCTATTTGTATCGAAATCTACATCTATCTTCTCCCTGATTCCTTTTCCTGCTCTCCTTGCTGGTTCAAAGTCCTGTCCTTCGTGACCTATAATCGTTTTCATCCGCCTCGCCTCGCCCTCTGACCTTCGTTCAACACCTAGCATTAAGTAAGAATCCCAGCGCCCACGGTGCATTTGGTACTGTATCTGTACATGTATCTCTTCTCGTCCTCGTTCCTGTTCTCTTTATTTATTCATCCTCACACCGCATGCACACTCCCTCCCCGCCCTCCCTCACCCCGCTTCCACTCCCTCTTTCCCGAACTGCGAATGCTGATGCCAGTATCTGGAAAGATTCTGCCTTCCGTCTTCCAGGCCGGACATGTCTGCAGGCGCTGCGCTCCTTAGGTGCGCCTGTGACTGCAGCTTACGTCCGTCCTCGCACTTGTCTTGATGTCCTCCTCACCGCATACTCGGGAGCTGTGGCGTTCCGCACTCTGCGTTGCGGTCTACTATTTTCTCGTTATCGAATTCCACACCTGCTTGCCTTGGCCGTCTGATCCGGACCGGGCGTCTCCTTTCCTCACAGTTGACTGCTGTCCACCGGCCGCGGCCAGCCACTCTGCAATTTGATTTGGTCCCTCCTCCGATTTTTCTGGTGGCGTTCATTTAAACTTCCGCCTATGTTCCGCGCTCCGCATCCCGTGTCGAAGTGATGTAAAGACCTGCTTCAATTCTTCCCCGTATTTCCTACAACTCTATTAGTATGTGTTAATCGCATACCTTTCAACATTCACCCCTCACCCATTTACTTTTAGTGGCAGACTTGTCGGATGGGCTTGGCAAAACGGCTTGCCCCGCATATCGGAGTTTGGATTTGGCTGTACGGGCTTTGGTGGCTTGAGCTTGGCCGGGCTTGGGCTTGTGGTCGCTTACACTAAGCATGTACACTGTAAGTAAGTGCTTAATATCTGTTGACCAACCGCTCCACATCGTTTGCCCTTACTCCTACCACCTCAACATTACGCCGCTTGACCACGCCACCAACGTTGCTCCCATAAAATGCAACATTTCGGCATTGAATGTTAGGCAGCGGAGAAAATCTTAAAAATCTGTTCTAGTTGTACATTTCGATTTTCAATGGATCTTACGTTGGCGAAACCGTCCCTCGAGCAATAATTCAACCAAGACCATAAACCCAAGCCAAGTCGGCCTTGGCGGCTTGCATTCAAAGCCTGGGCAAGAATGGAGTAGTTTTCTGCAGCTGTGTGAAACCTGTCACTGCATTGAACTCAACTCTGAAGCAGCTTAAGCTATAGGCATGTGTTGTCTGTACCTGTTCAAGTTAATTCTTCAAGTCGCATGTGAGAATTTGCCGAATCCCACTTTTGGTTGGGTTTTCGGCATCAGTTTGGACCGCCTGGTCAAATCAATGCATAGCGATGGTAAATGTATGTACATGCCAGCCATTAGTCACTTTCTCTTGTGACATTCATCATGTCATGGCTAACTGGACGCAAGCCCGTTTGCCCATTGACAGCACGTGACACAAGCCGTTCTGCTCGAGGCCAACGCTGACCCAAGCCCCAGTTAAACGATGGATAATCCACACATATTGCATTGTATGATGACAGAGTGCACTTATTTGCAATAAGTTAGGAATGGTTCAAGCCTTAGGAATCATTCAACTCCCATTACTTAATATAATGCTGAATCCAACGGGAAACTATGGGGGCAAGGCTCAACTCTTATTCGACACGCAGGGACCCGATAACATCTGGAAATCTCATCTGCACTCACTACTAGCATCGCTGGGCAACTTACACGGCTAGGTGGTACTATATTGCTACTATATTATGGGAAAGCCCACGATCGACAGGCGAAGGAGCCCGAATTTCGGGATTTTTTTGCTTCCAGACATTGTATACATACTGGGAAAGTGTACTCGGGCAGGCAAGCCCGTAATTTTGTGATGAATTGACAATGTGGCCTGGTGTCGTCTTCAGCGGTGATGCCATATCATGACATCCTTGAGCAAAAACCATGAGAAAAAATTGCAAGCCCTGTAAGTGTGCACTTACAATGTATAGTATATTCAGTTGGATTAATTAAATAGGCCTCGGGGAACGAGAAATATGCGCAAGCCCGTTTCTCGGCTACGCGAGCAAACGGGCTTGCCAAGCCATCAAACGGGCTTGCAAGCCGATCTGCCGGGCTTGGGCTTGGCTCTACACCAAAATCCAAGTCCAAGCCCGAAAAAGCCCGTTTGCGCTGGTGCAAGCCCGTTTTGCAAGCCGAAAACGTCACTCTCCTTTTAGTGGTTATGCTGCGCTATATGCGTGCGCTTTGGCTCGCGCAGGAGAGGGTGGTTCGCACTTCACACGCGAATCAACCACGGTGCACCACAAGGTACCTTCTTTACGTGATAATTCATAATACATCCGAGCCCGAGTCTGAGACCAATTCCACTCAAACTAATGTCGCGCTCCCTTTGCGCTCACTCTTTCGGCTGCGTGAGAGCTACGGCCTGCGCGTAGTGCATGCAATTTTTCCAGTTGAGTTGTAATTCGATTCGTCTTCCCCTACAAGTAGGGTCAACTGCATTAACCCAGAGGGAGGTTGACTGATATCACTGCAGAATGGGGACGGACAGAGCAGTCCCAGTCATCGTTGACCAAAGGGAAGATAACGCCGCTGTCTTGATCCACACCCCGCGCAATTCGTTGGAGGGCTGGCGGCTGGACTTGGGCGCCATGACCTTGATTTTTTAAAATCGCTTCGATTTCCTTGTGGTCCACGGTACTTCCTGAGTCACATCGAACCCATCCGTGGGCGCGGAGCATGCGGATTTCTCTGAGTTTGGTTTCGGTTTATTCTTCCCTCGGTTTTGAACCGTATCACGAAAAGATATTATCATTTGAATATCCTCAGGTGTTTCATCTCACATTCGCACCCACGAACGCGGTGCCACCAACCGGTTCAGTACTGTGGTGTCTTTCACCATTCAGTCCCGCCCATCATACACCACAGACCTCATTGCGCGCGGTGCACACCTGGCCCCAATATTCACCTGAACTCCGGCGTCTACGCTGATCAAGCGTTCGACTCGGGAAAGCCTTTTTTCTTTCAAGTGTCACTGTTTATTGTCTCTGTGTTTGGGTAGCTCAACTCTGCATTGTTGAGGTTCCTTCTTCGCCCGCGGCCATTCACTGTGACCAATATAATAGATATCCCGGTCCAAGTCCTTCCTTTTCCCGAGTCCATCATTGAAATTCTGAATTATTGCATGTAAAAAGTTTCGATCGGAGCGCTGTTGGAGCATTTGCTCTCGGTTCACTCGAAGTTTTGGGGAAAGCAGGGAATATTCAGAGATTTTTAGTACCATTGAATATTGAATGCTGGGTCGATGCTGCCCAGTCCATCAAGCAAATTTCTGCCAAACAAAAAGACTTGTCATTTGTCATAGTCATTGGTGGGGTCGAGGATTAGAAAGAAAAGAAAAAGGAGCGGTTTTGACGATGGGAGATACTGGGCTATGCATTGAGTAGACACATTCAACAGCCCGCTTCACAGCTTGTACATTCGGACCATCGGGCCGAGTAATGCGGCAAGAAGCTGTATGACAGGTGTGTCTTTAAGCGCCGGCTCCCGTTACTCTTCCTTCGCCCCCGCTAACATCCCACCCCCCTCCTCCTACTCGTGAATGGCCGCAATACACGTTTCCAATGCACTTGTCCCTTGGGATCCCCATGCCAACCGAGCAGTTGCGATGCTAGAGGAGAATCGTCCTGAGAGTGGAAGATGGGCGCTAATGCTGAATGGCTTCTTGTCTCCCTCTCCAGGGCGCACTTTGGATCGAGTGTAACCTCCTTAGGAAAGGTCCTTGAGACGCAGGCCAACCGCGCTGCATACAGTTTTGGGCTGGGACCGCACATCATGGCCCAGAAAATCAAGTCCTACTTCGGAAACGGTGAAGAACGTGTTCTACAATTGGAATCTTTGTGCACCTCCATCCCGCCCAAACTCGAGAAATGGTGCCACAAGTTGATGAAATATGCTCTTCCGTGCGTATTTTATATAATGTGAAAACTACATTTAATGATTCTCCGCAGAACCGAATCTCCTGATACGCAGTGTCAGTCTTTCAAGACAGTGGATATTGTGACTCTCTTTCCGGGGCTCAGGACTCATTTGCTCCATGCAAAATATATGGAAGGCTCAACGACAATGGAGGCCATTTCGGTGTTATGGAACCATGTCCATGGTCCACCAGATGGCAAGTGGACATTTTGGCAAATGTTGGCGGCAACTTGCTTGGATGATACCACAATCTCGACTATATTGGAGGGCAGTACAGTCCCACTGCTCACCACCTGTGATGCAGGGGGACTCGGTGTGATTGAGCAGTTACTAGTTGAACAAGATTGCTCGTGAGTGACATTTCATAGGTTGAATCAACTCTGATCTCAGCATTTCAGTGGAGCTTCAGCATTTTCCAGGGCCCTCTGCATGCGATACCTTGGAGGCATCCTTGACTTACCCGGATTTTGGTCCGAGACAGGGATTGTACACTCCGATGTTGTGAACAAGTTATGTCGTCTAATGAGTCAAGTGCTCAAGGACATTGGGGTCGACATTCTGGCACTAGGCCCTGCTGAGGAATCAGAACGACCATTCGACTATGGCGGCGTTGACTTTCTTGCCACAACTATTCTCACTGGTCTTTTGAGCTGGTCAGTCAAACTTGATCATGAGGATTGGCGCTTGCAACTTTGGTTTGAATGTTGCCGTGAGTTTGTTCAATTATTACGAAGGTAAGAACATTCAATTCAATATCTTCAATATCCGTCATGAATAACGACTTTCTAGACCTCGTGCTGAAGAGCTCCTTCCCAATTCTTGCGCATTTGCAGCTGCCAACTTTGAACATATCCTGCCAAGTAGTTATCAAAAAGCAGAGTTGAATGTTGTGGTCGATGGGTGAGCCAGTTGAAAAGCTGGTGTGGAAGATATTGATATTTGCCTTAATGCGAACAGGGAACACGAAATCTCAGCCAACCAAGATACACCTGACAATCACTTGGCGGAAATGAGCTGCGAAAACAATTCTACCAGTAGTTTCCACTCGGATCACTCGCAACCCAATGAGTCAGAAGATCCAGATTCACTACATGAGGACGATAGTGATACACAGAGTTATAATTCTGGTCTGGACTCTGCTGAAGAGGATGATTCATCCAACTCGGATAACGGGATTCAGGATTTCAATGCACAAGTTGTGAGAGCATCTTGTCTTTTGAAAAAAAAGTGCCAGACTGAGCATATCTAGGATCATGATGTTCATGATGCCGGGAATTTTGAGCCTGACCTAGATGTTGGTCTAAGTTCACATTTGTATAAAGACCCAGTGAGTGTACAAATTAGTCGGTATGACTGAACTTCATACAAATTTAGGGAAGTGGAACTGTGATAGCTCACCAACATACAACCTCCCGCCCTCTTACAGAAACACTGCTGAAGCAGCTGAAGGAGTGTAAAGTTGCTCTGCGTGAAAAGGAGAGGGAACTCGGTGAAGATCATTCAGAAACCCTGAATGCTATGGAAAGTCTGGCATGGACATACCATGAAGTAGGCCAATTGAGGCAGGCAAAAGTTCTAAAAGTTGCAGTGCTTCAGAAACGAAGAACCATTCTGGGAGAAGATCATCCACACACTCTGCTGGCCATAACTAGTCTGGCATCGACATACCACCAACTAGGCCAGTATGAGAAGTCAGCAGACCTCAAAATTTCAGCGCTGGAAAAGCAGAGGAAGTATCTGGGTGAAGATCATCCAGACACTCTGCTTACTATGAGCAATCTTGCAGGGACATACTGGGCACTAGGCCAATTCACAAAGGCAGAGGTACTCGAGGTTGAAGTGCTCGAAAAGCGGAGGCACATTCTAGGAGAAGATAGTCCGGACACTCTAAAGGCCATGCATCATCTGGCAGCAACATATCACGACCTGGGTCGGTTTGAGGAGGCACAGACACTCTTGGTTTTGGTGTTGGACAGGCAGAGGAAAGGTCTGGGTGAAGATCACCAAGACACTTTATGGAGCATGGGTAATTTAGCATCGACATACCACGACCTAGGTCAATTGCACAAGGCAGAGGCCCTGGAGGTTGTAGTGTTGGAGAAGCGAAGGGAACTGTTGGGTGAAGGCCATCTCGACACTCTATGGACCATGGGCAATTTGGCAGCGACATACAACAATTTAGGCCAGTTTCTGCAAGCAGAAGAGCTTGGGGCTGGGGCCCTCGAGAAGTATAGGAAGCTTCTGGGAGAAGATAATCCAGATACCATTTGGATTATGCGCAATCTTGCATTGACATACCGCAACCTGGATAAAGTACCAGAGGCAGAAGAGCTGGAAAGACTTGTTGAATATCACGATGTGTAGATAACATGTTTTCTGCTGTAGAAATGGACCTCATTTGTTAAATTTTCCGTTCATGTTCCGGTTGGGGTTTGTTGGAATTCATGAATTCTATCAGATTCAACTGAGAGGTTCTTCACGGGTAATCCGGTAAACCTGAGAGATCTATCAGGAGACAAGTAGACACTGAACATATACATCGATATATTTCATTTATTAGCAAGCACAATGGATGGTTCAATTAATATAGGAAACCGGGAGAGGGATGGAAAGCCAGAGCGGTTATGATCAAAGACCACGGGCACCTGTGTAATCGATGGTTACATTCGGGGTACTGGAACTGACAGACATAATTCAATTTCAATGCCACGAGCGCTAGCGCTTGCGGGATTACCGGGCACTCAACGTGATGACCGTGAAGAACCGGTACCCGATCCCTCTGATCAACGACCTCATCAACCGTTTGAAAGGAGCCCAGTTCTTCACGAAACTCGACGTCCGGTGGGGCTTTAATAATGTCCACATCCGGGAAGGCGACGAGTGGAAGGCCGCTTTCCGGACGAACCGGGGCCTTTTTGAACCCTTGGTGATGTACTTCGGCTTGACCAATTCCCCTGCGACCTTCCAGACAATGATGAACAACATCTTCCAAGACCTCATCCTGTCTGGAGACGTCATGGTATACCTCGACGACATCCTCATCGCACACTCGGACATTACCCAGCACCGGGAGATCGTCCGGGAAGTTCTCTGCCAACTCCGGGAGCACAAGCTTTTCCTGCGCCCGGAGAAGTGTGAGTTCAAAAAGACGTTGATTGAGTACCTGGGGGTTATTGTCTCTCACAATCACATGGAGATGGACCCGGTCAAGGTTGCCGGTGTCACCAACTGGCCGATGCCGGAGTGCAAGAAGGACGTGCAGCAGTTCCTCGGCTTCACGAACTTCTACTGGCGGTTCATCAAGGCGTTCTCGGATGCTGCCCGGCCGCTATTCGACCTCACCGGGAAGCGTGCCCCTTGGGTTTGGACCGAACTCGAGGCAACCGCATTCCAAGCCATCAAAGACGCGGTCACCCGGGAGCCAGTCCTTGTCTTACCGGATGAGTCCAAGCCGTACCAGCTGGAGGCGGATAGCTCAGACTACGCTACCGGCGCTGTCCTGTCTCAACAGGGCAACAACGGCAAGTGGCATCCGGTCGCATTCTACTCCAAGAGCTTGAGTCTGGTCCAACGCAACTACGATATCCACGACAAGGGGATGCTTGCGACCATCCGAGCCCTCGAGGAGTGGTGGTACTTCCTCGAAGGCACGCAGCATCCGATCGAGATCTGGACTGACCACAAGAACCTGGAGTATTTCCGGAAGTCGCAAGATCTCAACCGGCGACAGGCGCGGTGGTCCCTGTATCTGTCCCGGTTTGATTTCGAGCTTCACCACAAGTCTGGGCACTCTATGGGTAAACCAGACGCGCTCTCCCGGTGTCCGGATCACAGACCGGGCCCAGACAACACGGATGTGACGCTCCTGAGTCCCGCCCTGTTCCGGATCCGTGTGTTGGAGGGCATCGTGGTAGCCGGCCAGGAGGTCCCCCTTCTGCGGGACGTCCGAGAGGCACTTGCCGGCGAACCGGACCTCGAGGAACTCGTGGCTCTCGCAGCTTGGGACCTCTTTAAAGCCCGAGGAACCCGGTCCACCCAGTCAGCCGAATGGCACGTCGAAGGTGGGGTGCTCTATTTCTGCGGCAAGATTGTCATCCCTCGGGACAAAGAGCTTCGCCGTCGGATCTTTGAGCAGCATCATGACACCCGGGTTGCCGGGCATGCTGGCCGCTTCAAGACATTGGAGCTAGTCTCCTGGAACTACTGGTGGCCCCAGATGTCCCGACACGTCGGCCGGTACGTGGCAACCTGCGACCTGGGCTGCTGCACCAAGGCTCTCCGGAAGCTTCCGGTTGGCGAACTTCACCCGACCGAGATTCCGGAGGAGCGTTGGAGCACGGTCTCGGTAGACTTTGTAGTCGAGCTCCTGGAAGCTCACAGCTGCGACTCGGTCATGGTGGTCGTAGACATCCTGGGTAAACGCGCTCACTTTATGGAGTGTACAACCTGGTTGGATGCTGTTGGAGCTGCCCGGTTGTATTAGGCAGGTTGCGCAGGAGCCACGGAGCCACGGGGTGGCTCTCGGACCGTGCGCAAACCAGTGGCTCCACCACCAAATTATGATGTCGATGACTCGTTGGTGGCTCTTTTGAGCCACTCACCTGCTATTTTTGCGCACGGTCCGAGAGCCACCCCGTGGCTCCGTGGCTCCTGCGCAACCTGTCTATTACCAGAACGTCTGGAAGCTCCATGGCACCCCCGAGAAGTACATCTCTGACCGTGGCCCCCAGTTCGTCGCCAAGTTCACTACAGAGCTTTGGTGCCTTATCGGGATCAAACCGGCCACCTCTACGGCCTACCACCTGCAGACCGACGGTCAGACAGAACGCGTCAACCAGGAGATGGAGCAGTTCATCTGGCTTTTCACTAACTACAAGCAGGATGACTGGGATGAGCTCCTTCCGGCCGCCGAATTCACATACAACAACCACATCCACTCTTCGACACAGCAGGTTCCGTTCATGACGGACACTGGCCGGCTCCCCTGGATGGGGTTTGAGCCGAATGGGCCGCGTTCGAAAGTAGAGTCGGTTAACGAATTTCACGACCGGATCGCTTCCGGGGTCTCCGAGGCGAAGGCTGCCCTTGTAAAGGCAAAGGAGGAGTACAAGCAGTACTATGACCGCCAACGCACCCCTGCACCGGACATCAAAGTCGGCGACCAGGTCTGGCTCGATGCTTCCGACATCCAAACGACCCGGCCGTCTCCGGAGCTCTCTCACCGACGCCTAGGCCCTTTTAAGGTCACCAAGGTCGTCGGCCGAGGTGCATACAAACTGGAACTGCCACCCTGTCTCTCCCGGCTCCACCCGGTGTTCCCGGTCGTGAAGTTGCAGCTCGCAGAAGATGACCCCTTCGAGGGCTGTCCGGGCTATGACGAACTGGCCCCGGTCCTACCTGACGTCCCCAGCAATGCACCCTAGTGGGAGGTCGAAGAGGTCCTTGACGCGAAGATCCGGTACAAATCTCTCTGGTACATGGTCCGATTTAAAGGGTATGACGAGTCACACAACCAATGGGTGAAGCGCTCCGATGTATTCACCGACGAGGCCATCACCGAGTTTTACCGGAAGTACCCCTCGAAACCTCGGATCATTGCCTACGCCGCTTTCGATTCCCTCCCATTCCGCGACCCATCCGTCCACGTTCGTTCCCTCCCGCATATGCGTCGAGTTGCCGCATTCCAAGGGGGGGGTAATGTCAGGGGAACCTCCGCCTGGCCCCGGTCACCCAGCACCCAGCCCTGGTCATCTGGCACCCGGCGCCTGGTCGACTGGCCCAAGTTACGTAATCCACCTATGAAACCCCACAGGTCGCTTACGCAATGGCATCAAGCCTGCGATCAAGCCCGGGACATCTGCTGATCACTCCGGTCATGTGCTACTAGTCAGTAGCCTACTTATACCCACAACCTAGCGTGGGAATCCTCAGAGTTTCTTCTCTTCGGATTCCCCTCGCTAGGTGCGTATCTTCTTGTATTTGGCTACTTCTTATTCATTACTTCAGATTCCCCTCGCTAGCCCCTTGAGATTCTTGGGTCTGGAGGTCGCCCTTACAGCTGGTCAGCGTGCGAGCGCTGACCGAGCGAACGTTGAGGCGGGCCTGAAGAACACCTTAGGCAGAAAAATTGAAACGGGGATGCAAAGTAACTAACAGGCCTAGGGTGTAGAGAATCGGCCACCAAGCGAGATGATGGGGCTGTTCCCACAGCCGCTGGTCTACGCCCTCACTACGGACTCCATATCGGGAGCAACGAGAGTGTTGGTCAGACTTGGCATCCGGAACAAATGTGTCCATTGAAGTTAATATGACAATATTGCGCATGAACCCAAGATAGAAAAAATATAATTGTATGAGGTCGAGTGATGCATCGAAAGTCCCTGAATCAAGTGGCGCTGGCAGGCAGTACGATTATCATCAGCAGATGCGCAAGAAGCAGTGAGACTAAAGCGTACCTATAAGGAAACTACATGTGGCCGAGGTTTTGGCAACTCCCCTTTCCTATCCGTCCACATCTCCGCCGCCTCCTCAACGCCAAGCCAGCCTCGGCATCTCCATCCCTCGTAGAACGGGCTGATCACCCCATGCGCCGGAGTATCCACGCGACAGCCTCCATGGTGATAAACACCACCGCCGCGCAGATAGTCGTAACCTTCAGGACGTCGAGTGGTGACACCGCGGCGAGATGCAGCAACACGCGGGCGCAGGGTGTACATGACGATGAAGAGGTATCCGTGCAGGGCGGCATCTCGCGGAGGAAGAGCTGGATCTGGGATTGGAGGGTGTGGAGGATCCCGAGGAGGCAGAGGAAGGAGAGCCCAACTGTTATGAGGAACTCGCGCAGGAGCAAGGCGAAGCTGCGGCGGGTGACCTCGGAGGGTGAATCTGGCATGGTGCCGCAGGGGGAAAGGAGGCTAGGCTCCGGGTCGCACTTGTATTATATACTCCTGCCGGTCAAGGAAGACCAGAGAATATTAGGGCTTGGCAGGAGATCAGACGGTGATTGGGCCTGTTTCTTCTACTCGGAGAAGTCCTTGGGGACAGTCTCGGTCACCCGGATGCTCTTGGTAGCACCTCGCCCGGACCACGGACCGTTCGATCGGTTAAATTTAGTGTTGCGCACGGGTACGGGTCCGGGTTAAAAAGGGGTAACCTGAACCCTTACCCGGGGAATCCGTACCACATGCGAATAAGGGCAGCATATATAGATTAAATTCAAAAGTTAGCCTGAATTTTGTCGCAGCTAGGAAGATACACTCTCATCCACGACTATCTATTCTGCGTGACTCTGATGCTGCTGCTGAAGCGGAGCGAAGGCAAATCTTGTTTTGTTCATTAGTATGTCCCGTGTCATACTACCGATTTTGTACAATTTTTTTTCGCAAGTCACGCTGTCCCAACGAAGCCTGTACGAAAGGTCCGAGGCAAACAAGTGCTAAAATTGTCCCAGCATGGCTCATTTTGTACGAAGAATCGCTGGAGTCACGCTGCGCGGCGACTTGTACTAAAGGGGCAATTCGTAAGGGGTGTCACACCCGAAATCCCCGTATGAGTTGAACGATTGACTTGTCAGTAGAATCAGCGGCCGCTGGGGTGGTATGACCTGCAGGTACGGTCCCGGGTCTGGTCCGAGGTACTGACTTGCCAGTAGAAATAGAATCAACGGCCGTCGGTGTGGAATGCCCTACAGGTACCGACCCGAGTCTATCGCATCCCCGACTCCAATTGTCGGGACATCTGGTCCGTAGGTACTGACTTGCCAGTAGCAACAGAATCAGCGGCCGCTGAGGTGGTCTCCCCTGCAGGGGCAGACTTGGCACTGACGCGGGGCTGACCCTAGACAAGGGAAATAGAAAAATGAGAAGAGCATCATTGTATGTTGACGTACGGAATTGGAGTGACAATAGACCAGTCGGTTTTGACATGAGTGACCCCTGTAAGGATCGCAAGTATTTTCACCAGAAAGAGAGAGGGACCGAACATCGTAGAATGCGAGCGCACGAGGAAGCTTCTGAAATTTATAGGCAGCGGAGGAAGAACCAGGCAAGCTCTTGATTGACAGAAGCTGAGACCTTGGCTGATATGAAGTGCCAGAAACCGAATACAACACCCGACCTTGTTCCGTTTACAGCAAGCCCGTCGGCGGCAAGATGGGCAGGTATTCAGCCACGACACCGGTATCTAATTGCACTTGAATAGGATAGTGCTTGGTTGTTTAAACGGGTTTCTCAAATACGATGGCGACCTCCCACCTACAGAATACTTGGCATTCCGACGGCATTACTTGCCGCTATGATTATATTACCGTGCACCCACACACATCAGTACAAGGTGTCTTAAGCGTCTACATGATTATCAAGAAGGCAGTGCTGGCAGATTTTCTCAGGTTCTTCGGCTTGAGTAGATTGTCGAATAGCTGTTACAGTGCCTACGGACCTCCGGCATGCGTCCAGAATGTAGTGGACGGCCCAGTCGAGATATTCTCTTGTTCAAACTTCCTCCTCTTTCTGAAAAACGTTAATTTTGAGATGCGTACGTACCACTTACATCTTTGTTGGCCCTCCTAAATGATTGATACTGACTGTAGAATGGCAGCAGCCACAGATCGGTACCTAAGATGAAAGCACTCACTCATCCGCCTAGCAAATGACCGCCAAACTTACGTAAAAGGCCTCTTAGGGGGTTTATTCATAATCCACGTCTCCGGGGCATGCACCTCCGCCTTGTCGGCCTTCGTCGCTCCGCTTTACACGTCTGCCATGCACTCGCCCATCGGTTGACTTCGAAGCGCGCGCCGTCAGCACCGCATGAGCAGCGCGCGGCCGACGTCTACTCGACCACCTTCAGTCGGTCACCAAGATCGTCTTCGGGAGCGCAGTGGGAGATTCCGTAGCGCAAGGTCCGTTTTCCTTTTCTCCGTACACCCAGACACCGCGTTGACGTCGCATTCCAGCCACTTCACCTCAGGCCTGCCCAGAGTCATATGTCACCCGAGTGGCTTTTTTGTTGCGGCCGTTCCGTCATTTGAACTTCTTCGATATAACTTGCCATCAATGTTACTCTCCGACACCTGAGGACATTCAACACCTGGGGTAGATCGTCATCCAAGCAAATCATTCTCACTGTACGTCGTTCGTCCTTCATTCAAACGTTTTCCGTCAGAGATGCGCAACTTGCGCCTTCCGCGCAAGTCGTGCCTCGCCATTGGACAAGTTCTGCGCAGAAATCTTGGGCAACAGAACATCACCATTCCATAGTCTCGTATTGTGATTGAATTGGAAAGCCAACTGCTCTATTTTCGAGGGCCAGGGAAATAATGGCATCGTCTAGAAGCTCCGCCGGCACTTTTTCGCAGCTGTGTTATCCCAGTTTGAACCGCTGCCTGAAATCGACATTATGATTCTGTGAACCTCACAGCTTGCTAACAACGGTGTGGCCGATCTTGAAAGCGAGTTCCGAACAATCAATGTGTAGGGAATGCGCTCTCCCACACCAGGGCAGTTCGCCGTGCCCATTGTGATGGTTCTACGGGCCCCGTGCGACAGGTAGCCGATTGTTCCAGATCTTTTGGAATTCGCTTACGACGGGCACGGCGAACAGCCCTGGTGTGAGATAGCGCATTTCCTACGCCTTGATCGAGCGGCCGCAACAAAAAAGTCACTCGGGCGACAGATGACTCTGGGTAGGCCTGCGATCGCCTCTGCTCAACCGCAGCGCTCAGCTCAGAGTTCTTTTCCGCTTAAAATGGACTGACTAGAATCACCCAATCCTGCGGATGGGATCTCAAAATTTTGTACCATATGTTTTCACGACCGGTTAAATGTGTATGCGGATCTAGACCAAGTATTCGCACACGTCAACACAAGTATTTTTACTTTGGATTTCAACGACTGGAACTTGCGTATGAGGCGATAGACGATCTCTCTCTTTTTCGACATGACCGGCAGGGAGCGGCCGTAACAAAAAAGTCACTTGGGTGACAGATGACTCCGGGTACGGGTAGATGTCTCCGATTTTGGCGTAATTGAAACCACCGTCTAGGCCCAACGTTGGATTATAAGTAGATCCTCATTGACATCTGGACTCACCACCACCCTCACTTCTAAGATGACCTGTGTCCCGAAAGGCCTCACATTTATAGTCGACTTCGAAGGGAATACGCTCGACAATTCTTTCGCGAACGCGTTTCCCCCCTCCGCAAACAACCCTGTGATTACGAATTTCCTCAATATTCCCCTCACGTTGAATCAGCAAGTAAAAAATCGTTTCGCTTGAGCTCAATGCATGTGTCTTATTTCTCTGTAGTGGATATTTCACCCGATCACGAACAACAGCATTGTGTCAAATTACACCATTGCAAACGGAGTGAGCGGGGGAAATACGGCCTTTTTGTCTTATCCCTGCACTGCGGAAGGCCACCTCAAGAGGTTCTCGCAAGCCGCTACGCAACTCACTTTCCCTGAAGCGGTCAATTTCACAGTCAATTGCAACCCCTTGACCGGTGATTCTGTCTCGTATGTAAACCCAATCTTAGCATGAACTTTGACCAATGGTTCAATGTCTATAGTATCATCGATACGGTGTTCAATTTGGCCTTGACATCTTGGGGGAGACAAAATGCATCGATGTTCGCTCCGGTAAATTCACGTCGCAGATTATCATTCACACCGCTGACTGTTCATGATGGAAGGTCACATATGAGGCATTCACCGGCCGTAAGGAGCAAATCTGGCAATTCCAGCAGTCGTAATGAGTGGCACCGGAATTTAGGATTGGCAGTTCAACCTGTCGTCAGGAGCCCTTGAAGAAGCGGTAATTCAACCTGCTGTACTGGATTTGTCCTTGTACTCGTGTCTCTTGTGTCTTTGACATCAATTTTGGATAACATCTGTAGCGCGCTCCGCGGCAGAGCCCACTAACTGGTGGCATCAAATCACTTCCTGAGTCATCTGCGAATTCGATTTGCATCCTTTATTCAAGTCCTGCTGACTTTCCACCAAAGCCATACAGTATCGATAAATTCTGGGTCTCTTTATTGAGAAATATTGGATGGCTCAAACATCCGAGAAGCATTTTTATTCAATCTATGTATCTGCATGGCGATTCTACGCGCAAGAACGATCTCCCCTGCCGAATACCCTCCCATCGCGACGCGGCGAATGCTCCATCCCGTCGGGAAAGATGCTATTATCTGATTCAATGCTCAGTACTTGTGAAAGCACCACTACGAGAATGAGAATGCGCCTACCGGTTTGCCGCCCCAGGTAGAAGGTCAAAACTGTGGCTATGTCCCGGGCTATGTGCACGGTATGTCCCTTCGTTTTGACCCTCTGAATGGGGCAGCGAGCCATTAGGCAGCTGATATATCACAGCCCATACTAAGGTGCCCGCTCGCGATTTGTTGAGAGTAATAAAAGTAACTTATTCGGAGGTAACTTTAACTTTGATGGCCCCTTCGGCTTGGCATGCCGAACGTTACTTAATTTTACTTATCTTGTCCGACGCGTGGTGAAAGTAAACTTATTGACAGATTACTTTTACGGTTCAGAACACAGTATACAACCGTCCCTTTAGACGTTCCCCGCGGTACTTTCTGACTTCATTACTCAACATTTCACTCCAATTTTAATCTTCCCACGTGTATTTGCTGTTCGCTCAAGTCAGAACTCACACCGACAATCACCAAATTTAGTGTGGCCGGACATTTAACTTTGAATGCCAACTTTGGAGTTGCACAAAAGCTGGGCCAAAAGTCAATCTGTTACTGGTTAATTCGGTACATCTGAAACTATAATCTAAGCTACAAAAATAAAATTGGGTTTTGGACAAGGTGAAGTGTGGCTGAAATCCCAGGATTCAGATTTCAAAACAAATGCACCGAAATTCTAAACCGAAACTTAGTGTTTCTGTACAAAAAAGGTGCATCCGAAACCTAGTATTTCAGGTGCGCTGAAATGGGCACCGAAATCCCAGCTTTCAAAACTCATTCCAGTCCAACTGAAATGATGGATTTCGGGTTGCATATCAGCTCCAGCTGAAATGCAACCCGAAACCATTACTTTCGGTCAAGCTGAGATTCGGTTGGCAGATGTTCCGCGGACGATTCGCCACTCATCTGCAGATGATCTACCACTCGTCTGCAGACGATCCGCCGCTCAAATACTTTATTAGCTCATCTTAAGATCCGGTCGGTCGGAACCGCCAAGGGGTCTTAAGATGCAATAGATCTTAAGTTCTGTACATATAGGGTAGAGACACTGTATATACCCCAGGGGCAGGGTCAGTCTGATCTTAAGTTCTTGGTGCCGCAACTTAAGCTCGCTCGCAACTTAAGTTCCAAAACAACTTGAGTTCGAATCATATACATATCCAAATAATTTATTAGCTCATCTTAAGTTCGGGGCGGTTCGACCACATTTGGAACTTTAAGTTTTATATAGAACTTAATTTTGCCTACCACTAAATAACATAGGCATGAAATTACCCATTTGACGTGGAACTTAAGTTCGACTTGAGTCCCCACCTCGAACTTAAGTTCCTGTAAGACTTAAGTTTTGAAATCAGTTCATAGCTTAGAGTCTACACAAAACTTCAGTTCTATGTCAAACGCAAAACCGAGTAATCTCGTACCTGCTTTGGCCATATTTTTACAGTGGAAAGGAGTGAACATCAAGATGGGAGGAGAGGTGGGACTAGAACACTCGATGCCATATGGGCATACCAAGTTTTTTGAGTGCGTTCAGTGCGCAGTCGGGTGGCATTCAAATTGCAATCGGAGTCGAAGAGAGTCTGGACTCTGAAACTCTGAGTGACCGTTCAAAATAACCTATTGAACTCAATGAAACAAGAAAACTCACAGTCTACAGCTTAACACTGGGCAAAGAGGCTGCGAAGATGGTGGTGGAAGAAAGAGAAGGACATGCCACAGCCACATTGATCGCCACCGCCAAACTGACCGTCACTCGTCACCTGTCACATCAATTCCTGGTTGTTCTTTGCGGCCACCACACACACTCGCTCCTCACTCCGAACGCCCTGCGGCTGCCTCTATTCTCTCCTCAGAGACATTTCCTCCCCCTCCTTCTGGTACGACACTCATAGTCCCCCAATCTCGTATGTGCCACTGACTTCAGCTCTCCCGTCTGTTTGTGCCACCGACCTCGGATGCGCGGCTTCTGTGGCACCAACTTGATTCTTCAAGGTTCGTTCCATCCAGTTGACAACTATGAAGGCCCGCTTTAATCTCTGCAATTTCCTAGACCTCACATTCCTCACATCAGGAAAACCGTCCAATGGTAATACCCTCGGATTAGCCCTAAGTTCAGGGTAATTCGGTCGAATATCTTTGGTTAGTTCAATTACCTTTCTAGCAACCTCCCAAGTAAATTACCACTAATTTCGGGCTAATTTACCTCGACTTTGCAAGGCTTTCCTGCTGTTTCCGCTGGCCATGGATGCTATTCGATGCTCATTCCAATGGGATTTATCGAGAATTCCGCATATATTCATCATGTACATAGAATACATGACAAGGCTCTACATAGATACATTTTTTGGCTAGAAAAGTAACGGACCGAGGTTGGGAACAAAAAGAAATATAGCGTAAAAAATATTGCGTACATACCTAACCTGCGCGATGAAAATGATGCAGAGCGACAAAACGCAGGTGATTTTGAGAACCACGCACACCATACACACCAAGAACCAATAGAGGCTGAAAGAGAGAAGAAAAAAATGGATCTGCATTGGCGTCAGAGTCTTCGAAGAAGGTGGAACACTCACACCGTCATTGTTCTCAGCATGGTGTGGACTGCGGCACGGGACGGAATGCCGGAAACAGGGGGGAAGGATTCGAATGTGCCGGTACAAATGGCGGTGAAGTCGGCGGGAACATTGACTATAAGCGACTGAAGTTAGGAATGAAAGAGTTAGATACATCTGTGACGAGGACCGAGATTGCGCAGGGAACCGAAGGATGGCCTCTTGTGTGCTGCTAAACAACAAACAAGTTAGATACTGGTCGGAAGATGTCCACTCACCGAAGTGATCGGGCGTGAAACTGGCATTGGCAGGCTTGCGGACTGCCGCAGCTCGTGGGACCTTGAAAGCGGCGTTAGCGAACGGGTAGACACCTCACAGTGCACTGTCAACAGGGGAAGTCGGTGAAGAAGAAGAGGAGGAAACAGGGAGTACACACCTTGTTGTCCTCGTTGTACTCGCCCGCGTGGTTGGCATCACATCCTTCGGCCGTCCATATATGTAACCGGCAGCGTTTCCGTATGCGCGAGCTCAGTGCATTTCCGCGGCCGGCTTCGCGCGCAGATGGAGGTGAGAGTGTCCGGTCTGTCGAAAATAAGGAGCGGTCGGTGGTCACATACACCTGCTGCGGCTACGTGGAGGCGTTGAAAGGTTAGGCCCACATGTAGACGGACACTGACAGACGTACCACGGGCATCATGCGAAACGTCGGGTGCTAACGCCAATATAGTCAGAGAATTGAGGTAAGAAGGAGTGGAGGGACATTATTTACCTGCAGCAGTCTAGGGTGAGCTTGAGCGGTGACCACCTTCGCAGACTGAGAAAAGCCTGTCAGATAGAGGTACACACGAAAAGCCGAAACCTCACAGGCTACCCAATGACCGGGAGCAAGGACATAACATTTGGGAGAATTCGGGACAGCTACTGGGAGGGAAGGTGGGGGGAAGGTGAAGGGAAAGGAAGAAAGGTGTTTGACGTTGTTGTGAAGGCATCAAAACGAACCATCCCCGCGCTCACGTGGTTATCTGCCGTACGCTGCCGTACAGTTTAGGGCAGGTGCTGTCTCGCGTTAACTCGCGTTGTGGGACGTGAGATTTCTCACCGACAAGCCATAGGGACTACGAAAGGCTTATAGAACAACACTATATCACTTGAACCGTTGTTTATTGACTTGAGCCAGAGTTACAAATTTGGTTCTTTTTTCTCAAGATGGATACTGCGGTAAATTTGCGAATAGGGCAAAATTACCACCATTACCCCATCTTCTGCCTCATTTATTATTTAGAACCAAATTAGGGGGAAATTTCTGGGAAATTAGGAAAGTAGTGTTTTCCTGATGCAGTCACCCAACTGGCCGCGCGTCTTCTTCCTCAGATTGTTTCATTAATGCGTAGTGTGAATCGATGGGTGGCGCGACGTAGTCTTCAAGTGGATGGATGACATAGTGAGTGCCACGCTTCCATGGAACATATTTATATTGTTTATTCACCGCGGATTAGGGTATACATCGGGCGTACAAGGATTTTTAGAGCAGCGACCGGGCCCTTCCTGCCAGACGTGTGTTAGATCTCTCGCATGTTCCCCAGGTCCTTGGAAACCCTGGCTCGTCGCTGCACCGCCACAGCATAATTTAGGCACTTAAGTCGTGGTGTAACCTAAGTCGTTAATGGAACTGAAGATTGCGTGCAACACTTAAGTTGGGGATGAACTTGAGTTGTGGGTGGGACTTGAGTTGTGGGGGAGACTTAAGTTGTGGCTCAAGTGAGGGGCGCTATACAGGCGGGCACCATACAGGTGGCCCGCTGGTGGAGGGAACTTGTGTAAGGAACCATTTATCCATTTTACTTACCATTTTACTTACTCTTTAGCTACGAGTCACATGTACATAGATCACATGATCTTATCTACTCTTATCACAAACCCATTGCCTGCGCACTCCAAGCCTACTCGTCGAGACACTCCGAGAGCGGGCACTGCGCATTAGGCGATACTTATCTGCCCTATTACCTTTACAAATCTCACTGATTCTTACGAATATTATGTCTAGGACCCTTACGACTCCTTACGACATCCTGGTCTATTCTCTACTCAATCGGCATATCCGAGCGAGTATGAGCTCAGATACATTGGAGTAAAGAATATCTTGACTCTATTCTGAGCTCCGCAAGAGAGTAGACCGTCAGATTGAGGGTCTTTACCACAACTGCTCGACTTATTACCCGCCAGGGTCAGCGTACGACGAATCCCCTTCGTAGGCTCTAATAGAGTCTTACAACTTGAGTTCAGCCAGAACTTAAGCTCGGCTGGCGGTTCAGACCGCCCGGATCTTAAGATAAGCTCATTGTATTTCATCGCCGCTCATCCGCGGAGGGTCGTGATTTGGTCGTGATCTTCCGGATTCTACGGGACACCTGCGGTGAGTATCATTTATTATACATAGGTTTCTCTCTAGTATCTAACGACACTTGACAGTATTTGAGATTTCTTTCGAAGGTGCGAAGATTACTGGTGGAAACCTCCAAAATTTGAGCTGGGGACCTTTTGAGGATGACCCGTAAGTCTCCTGTGGTTACAATTATGGAGGTCATTGAGGTGACCATCTCATCTGTGCTACATAAAGACTCTCCGTGGATGAGCGGCATATCATTTGCAGATGAGTGGCGGATTGTCTGCAGATGAGTAGCAGATCGTCCACGGATCATCCGCTGACTGAATCTCAGCTTGACCGAAAGTAATGGTTTCGGTTTGCATATAAGCTCCAGCTGAAATGCAACACGAAATCCCATCATGTCAGTTGGACTGGAATGAGTTTTGAAAGCTGGTATTTAGGTGCCGGTTTCAGCGCACCTGTAATGCTAGGTTTCGGATGCACCTTTTTTTGTACCGAAACGGTGAGTTTCAGTTTAGAAGTTTGGTGCATTTGTATTGCAATCTGACTCTTGGGATTTCAGCCACGTTTCACCTTGTCCAACCCAATTTTATTCTTCCAGTTTGGATTCCAATTTCAGATGTACCGAATTCACCAGTAACAGATTGACTTTTGGCCCTGCTTTTGTGCAACTCCAAAGCTGGCATTCAAAGTCGAACGTCCGGACACGCTAAATTTGATGATCGTCGGTGTGACTGTGCCCGATGTGCAGTGTAAATGCTGAATGAAATCGTGAAGTTTGGCCCAAGGACAACTGGAAAGTCATAAGCCATCAGATACTGTCAGAATAATACATCAATTGAAATTCTGAGAACCATAAGGACATTGGTAACACTCGGACCAGTGTTGCAATCAAGAGTCGACTGGCAAAGAAATCTCTGACCATGATGATACCTCTTCAGAGCCTTAGGGTTAAGGAGAATAACAGTGGTTGCAAGGCAGGGATGGACTGCCACACCATGGTCCGAGGGAGATATTGGTGCGCCCCAACCCATGCGCGACCTCCAAGAAATCGGAAACACAAATGGTGGCCATATATCAGGTTATTTTTTTGTCCTCTCAAAATTCTTCAAAAAATAATCTTGATATATGGTCTGACTAGGGAGACTAAATGGTGGCCGAGGAAAGACACAATTTTCCACAGCGTAACCAGGACCTGGGATTGTCCCTTTGGAGGCCAGGGCTGGCGCCGGCCAAAAATTTGAGATTTTGGGTCGGAAAGCTAGGTTCTGGTCGGCCAAAAATTGGCTCCCGGTGCCAAAAGCCTAACTATCTGATCCCAAAACCTGGCTCCAGGTCTGAGGATTTAAGGCCCGATTTCACTAAAACCAGGGGTTTTTGGCCAAGACCAGGCTACATTTTGTTCTCCGAGGCCCAAATTCCGGAAACTCGCCAAAACCAGGGGTTTTGGGTGAGAACCAACTTATTCAAGCCTATCTATCTTATCCTGGAACTGTGCGCACAATTCCGCATCTATAGGCTTTTTTTGAGTTATAGATTTTCCAAGAGCCAATTTTTGAGTGAACCTCGCGCACATTTGTGCGCGAGGTTCCTTGAGAAGGGGCCTTTTGTAAAAAGCTTTGTGCATGAGGTTCCCTGAGGAGGGACCCTTCTCAAAAAAGTTTTGTGCGTGAGGTTCCATCTATAAGGCCCGAAATGGCCTTGTAGATGAAAATTCATGTCAAATTCCCTTGAAAAGGCAATTTCCAGGGAATCTCGCGCACAAAGGTTTTTAAAAGGGGTCCCTATCTATCTTCCCCGGGAATTGTGTGCACAATTCCGCATCTATAGGCATTTTTTGGAGTTATAGATTTTACAAGTGCCAATTTTTCAAGGAATCTCGCGCACAATTTGTGCGTGAGATTCCCTGAGAAAGGACCCCTTTCAAAAAGTTTTGTGCACGAGATTCCATCTATAAGGCCCCAAATGGCCTTGTAGATGATAATTAATGTCAAAATCCCGTGAAAAGGCGATTTCCAAGGAATCTTGTGCACAAATGTTTTTGAGAAGGTCCTTTCTCAGGGAATCTCACACACAAAGCTTTTTTCAACAGGTCCCCTTTCAAAAACCTTTGTGCGCGAGATTCCCTGAAAAAGGACCCTAGTAATATCATAAATCCAGCTTAGGTTGGTTTAAACCAACGGTGTTTTTTCGGGAGGTTTGCTTAAACTGTTTAAACCTTTTAAGCCAATATACTCGTCATGACCAAAAGTAACCGGAAATTTGGTTTCAGGGGCACATAACCCAGGTTTTTCCTGTTCTTCTGGACAGATTCTGAGCCTTCACGAAAATTGGCATTGGATATGGCAGTTGAACTTGAGGTATGAGGTCTGACACTTAGCATAGCATTAAATTTTGAAAATAACTGTATTCTGCTATTAGCAGTCGTCGTAACCATATTCCTTAAGGTCTTAAGGCCTCGTAAATGGCTTTAAATATGTTAGAATCCGCACACAAGATTTTATGGCTCACAGGCCATCCTACGGGCCTCAGTGAATAAATTAATGGGTAGAAAAACCACACCCTTGATCACAAAAATGATTAAGCCGGATAATTTAGCAAAATGAAAGCAGAATGAATGGTGTTTTGTGTCATGTCAGATCAAGGGAGACCGCAGGGATATTGTGGAGTAAGATTTTGCCCTGGGCCACCTGCTTTCTCAAGTGGCAGGCCCATCCCTAATTTCCGGTTACTTTTGGTCATGACGAGTAACCGTAGTATTACAGCACAGTACTACACCCCCCAGGCATTAAGCCGATTAAGCCAATTTAACTGTTGGAACCGTTTGAGCCAATCAGGCCTTAGTGGGGTTTTGATATATCACTTGTCTCTCGTGAGAGATAAGCCGTGATATATCCAGGACTCTCATCGATAGATGCGCATGCTGTATCATGCGAGAGATATCACCTTTTTAAGAAACTGCATGCATGCGCCTTCCCGCTCGCTGTCCCCCCGCCTTCCTTGGAAGCCGTCGTCCCCGGGCCCTCGCACATCGCATGTCACTTGAACTTGAGTTTTAAGTTTGGAAGGATTGTGCGCCCCGAAGTTTTCACTTCGGGTTCAGACATTTACAAGTATAGACTCGAGTTGCCGTTTTGGGTCACTGTGATTGCTATTGATGCGGCTCGACATTTTCTCCTGCCCGTAAAGCTCACGCTTTCTCTCTAAATTTTTAATATGTTGTTATGTAGATATAATCACACATGCTTGCAATTCCCAGGATTATTCCACATCGTCTCCGAGAGGCATTCAGCATATTTAGTCATTCGCGCTCTTTACCTTCTCATTTGCAATCTCATCCGATTCTCATCGAACTTGGGGCAGGATATTCATCGGCTCACTTCTCCTTTCTAAAAATGACGGGGATTCGGTGAAACGACCATGCCAATTTCGAGAAATTTCAATTTTCTCAGGATGCTCATACAAATTTCATGTCATGACTCCAAATTCAGTCTTTCTCTCTAAATTTCTAATATGTTGTTCCGTAGATATGCTTGCACATACCCATATCTTCCCAAATTATTTGACAGCTTCTCCGATATGCATTCAGCATATTCAGTTTTCACGCTCTTCCCCTTCTCATTTGCCATCCTGTTCCACAATTGTAAAATTTCGTACGTGATATTCATTGGCTCGCTTTTTTCTTTCTAAAAATGACCGGGATCCGGTGAAATGATGAGAGCAATATCGAGAAATTTCGATTTCTTCGGAATGCTCCTACGAGTTTTATGTCATGACTCCGATATTCTGCGAAATGATGAAAGTCCTCTGTCAAATGATTCGGTTCGCCCTCCGCTGCCTCTAGACGACGAAGTTTGGAGATTTGGCAGCTGGAATGCCATGAAATTTCGCACTTTTCAGGATCCTCATCAAACTGACTACGCACCATTTCAATATTTCACAGAAAGATTTGGTTTGTAATTCTAAGAAGATTTACCTGTTCACTTTTTTTGGTGCAAGAAGTGGAAGGCGAAACGAAAGGAAATATTGTGGTCCTCATCAGGTCTACGGCAGTGACCCGAGTGACCCGAGTCACACTTGCTGTGTTTGATGGCATGCCACGTCAATCTGTCTTCCCTTCCTCCTTCATGTTTTGGCACCACTGGTGATGTTCTGGCTTTGGCTTGGCCTGAAAGCCATGGCTTTGGCCCGGCTTGGAGTGGCTTTGGCTCGCTGAAATCTCAGGCCAGGCCAAAACATTTAGCCTTGGCTTGGCTTGGCCTGGCTTTGGCCTGGGCCATGGCTTTTCCATCAAGTTTATACTTACACGAGAACAAAGGTATGGAGTGTTTGGATAAAGCTTTATGAAAGTTAGAGAGGTTCTAAACTCTTCAGTAGCATTTTGGGAACTACCAAAACTGCGAACAGATCTTCCAGAATCGGTGTTGAAATTTTGTTCTGTCGTAATTAGGTCATCCACGGACCATTCGACTGCTAATCTGTGATATGGTACTTAATCGTAGCTCTGACTGAGGGTGCAACACCTCTATGAACTCGATGTGAGTATTTTTTATGAAGATTTTGTCGACCATATTACTGCGCAGAGGGGGTCCAGAAGCCTTGGCTTTTTGGCCCGGCTTTGGCCTCAGAGATGGCCAGGCCAGGCTAAAAGCCATGCTAGGCCAAAATTTTGGCTTGGTTTTAGCCTTGGTACCAAAGCCAAAAAGCCATGGCTTTTTGGCCTGAGGCCAAAGCCAGAACATCACTAGGCACCAGGGCGATGCGCTGTCTTACCGCAGGCCCTGCGGACCCGCTGTGACTAGTGTGAAATTGCCCTCTTCTACTCGTTTCTTGCCGTGCTGACATAGTTTTCAAAACCTAGGGAGTCGCTTGGCCAAGGTTGCCGATTTCCCACCTTGCTCCCAGGTTGCGCGGGCGCCAAGCGGTGGTGTATGCGATCGAGACCATTCCCATTTCGGTGGAACTATAATTAATTGACCTTAATGTTGTGGCCTCTGAGTCGTACGAAATATTTCTTGTTTGCTGGATGCCAAGACAATTAGTTTCTGTTCAGTGATATGGGCAGGGATGTTGAGAAAAGAGCCGAGAAAATGGGCGTGGTTTGTAGCGCTGTACGCGCTGCAAGTATTTATCCACGCACGAAGATTGTAAATACTCCCTGCGCCGTACGGTGGCGGCAGTAAAGGGGACCGGACCCGAGGCGTAAGCCGTGAAGAGCATGGGTTCCCCGTGTCGGTGGCTCCAGAGCTTGATTCGCAATGCACGCAAGGAAAGTGCGGAGCGATCAGGAGCCAAGTGGACCGTGAGTCCCCTCCTTTATAGTAGAGACGTATCGTAGAGTTGTTACTCATCTTTTCCTATAGAGCGGAGGTTCCATTTGGAATGGCCCAAGGGTTCAATTAGAAGAACTACGACAAGTATATGCCTATGACGTGACGACTAGGCAAATGAAGAAAGGGCGGCTGCAACCCATCCTAGAACACCGGCGCTCGTACTCAATACTGTTGAACATAGCCCAGAGGCTGTGCACCTCGGGCATCGAGCAACTCGGACATCCCCGTATGTTCCCCATTATTCTACTAGGTTCCTTTCACAGACTCTTAGTGACTCAGTCCAGTAGTGAGCCAAGTCTTATCTATTTAAGCAGCCATGTAACCTATGTAGAATCAATCAATTCATTGTGTCCCCAAATATTATTTGTGTGTCTCAGAGAACCGTCTGCCGGTTCTGATCAACCACATATATTCTCAACAAATACAGGTTTGCAAAACATTTAGATGCAAACAAAGCAGGGTGAGGGATGACGAAGAATTCCTATAAAACTGGATCCCACAGGACAAGGATATGCTGACTAGGCAAACAAATAAAGTCGTCAAAAGAATGACCAGGAAAGACTCACCCAAATGATTCTACGGCGCACACATCCAGCAATTCCACTCCTCTGGCACACTCGCCTTCGAAATCGCAAAGCGCGCCGCATGGTACCATCGCCCGCACACGTCGCACGCAATCGAGAAGCCGTCGCCCGCGCTCGACCCGCACCGACACCGAATGTCGTCCCCCTCCTCTCCCCCGCCCATCTCGCGGCCATCCTCCCGCCGCCGCCCATCCTCCTCGCGCCGTGTCTTACTACCATCCCCGCCGCCGCCCGCGCCCAGCCCATTCCCATTCAAATGCACACCCCCATTCACGGCTCCGCCCTCCTCGCGTTACCCGTTCCTCTGCTGCTGCTGTCGTTGCTGCTGATGGGGCTGCGCCGGGAGGCTGCTCCCTGACGCGTGTCCGTGTCCGTGGGGGTGCGTCACGGGCAGCATTTAGCAGCATTTACCATCGGAGCGCGGTGTGCGTCCGAGGATGGGGTACGATCTTTGCACAGAGAGAGTGCTGGTGCTTTGATGGCGGACCCAATGAGACGTACCGTCAGTCACTGAAGAGCGTAGGTATCCGGGTTTGCATGAATAGCGGATGCAGAGGCCAGATGTCCACACGTCGTCGTGGAAGGCATATTTTAGGAGAGTAAAGTACCGAGGGTCTTAGTGAACCGCCGAGTCGGAGAAGGCGTAGAGGAGAGACAAAAGATTTAAAAAAATCGACAACGACAATGAGCGCTTGATAAGGAGCAGCCACGGGTACACGCACCTATGTCTTAGGAGTCCGTATAAATGTTATCCAACCTCCTCCCCGTTAGTCTCGAGCGCATACGAATCACACCCCGACGCACCTTTGTGATCTCCCTCTCTTGAGACCCTTCTCGTGCTTGCATTGCGAGACCACCGGGCGGTCTGCGTTCTTCTTACGCCCAATAGCACCCAGAAATTGAATTCGAGTCCACAAAAGCGCCAGCGTTGATAGGTAAAGACGCCGAGACGGAGCGAGGTTAGAGAGGGGAGAGAATGGAGAGAATCCCATCAGCGCCTCGTTCCGAGATCTAACCAAGGCACGCACCTCTCTCCGTAGATTCTATACGCGCCACGATCCTGCTCAGAGCCGTCCTTCTCTCGGCTTTTCTTGCACCGAACGCACAGAGCGAGCGAGGGGGCGGTTGGCAGTGACCCTTAGAGTGAAATGAAGCCTTGAGAGACCGGAGATATGAGGACGAGCGACGTGGGCAAGTAGTGGATGGAGGGAAGAAAGATACGATGTCGTGGCTGTGCGACTGTGTATGGCTATCAATGGCGGAGTAAATAAACGGACTTTGCTTCCCGCATCCATCACGTCTGAGGGTTTTTCGCGGCTCGTGCTTTACAACTTTGCTAGACGATCTTTCAGTCACTATATATTCGCCCGGCCCCCGCGTCCCGATATTCCTACAACGCAAATTTGACCTGAATTCGACTCGATTCCTTGCACGATTAATTCTCTTTTCTTCAACCTTTCTTGCCACCCCTCAAACTCAGATTTTCGTCTTTCAACTATATTTACTTCCTGAGGCTTCGGGTTTCTCGTAATCCATTCTGTTCCTCTCAGATTTCAAGCCGGCTAATGTATCGTTCGTCTGGAGTTGACTCGCATTTTTGCCGTCTCCACCGGCCATTGTACTCCATGCTTCGAATAATCTGGCGTACTATTATGCCTGTGGAGGATTCGAACCCCCACCTTCCCGTGATATTACTCTACTTGTACAGGAGGATCGCCCATGATCCATGAAGCCTTGTGTCTCTGCTTTCGACTTCGGTGAAGTAGCCCGTTTCTGCTCGATATCGGCATTTCCAACTTTAACATTCTGTCCGCTACGATTCTGACTTGCGGGTCAATATCCGCGCTGTTCGATATCAACACGTTTTCTCAACTGTTGGTACTTGTCAGTCTCGATGTCCATGTGTGGAATCTCCCACTCAGGCAGCTGAAATAAGAACGTTAACGATACCATATCAGCCCTTGGGCCCCAGGATAGAGAACCAGTCATCAGCACGCGCACAGTTTTCTTCGGGTCGGAGGATCGGAGGCTGGATTCTAGCTAAGTAGTGTTGATACCAGTGTTGGCACCAGTGTTCGCGTTGGCGTGGGCGGTCGAATTGCACATGTACGCGGCCTCAAAGAGCGGGATTCGAACTTGAAATATATAATTTAGTAGAATTACATCTAGAAGTAGCAGAAGAAGCAGAGAAAAAACGGACAGACAAACTGAGAACGCACAAGGTGTGATGCGCAAGAACGCCAATCTGGACTGCTGTGTGCACGAGTGAGAGCAAAAGAGCGCAAGTAAATTTACAGGCCATCTTTACTCTCAATCCGAGTCCTTTCCTAGTTAGGCATATGGAACAACCAGAGTCTCAGGCCGAGTCTGTGGTTGAGCCTGAGCGCGCTGCGCAGGGGAGGCACGAACGAGTCGCGGAAGAGTTGCGAACAAGAATGAATAGCCATCTAGCGGATACCCGATGTCAGTGGGGGATGCAGATGTAAAATCGAAACGAAGGCAAAAGAGCCGGGAGCGAGGGGTTGGCAGGCTGGTACCAGAAGGACGTGCTAGACAGCTAGTTGGCTATGTAGCTTCACTTGGACTGGATCGATACAGGGACGGGGAAGTGGGTATAGTATGGAACGCGAGGAAAGGTGCGAGATCGAGATGAGCAGCTCACGGGGCGCGAGGAACAAATCGAGCACCACTTGTAATTAGAAGCAAGGAGTAGAATGGGGTGTGGACCCTGAAAATGGCAGCAGGGGGCGTTGGAGACGGAGAGAGCAGAGGGAGAACGAGGGCGAGGAGGCGAGGAATCAATGCTCTGCAGCGATTACAGTGGATCGAACATCCGCGTTGACGGTCGTATTCTGCATATACGCGGAGGCTCAAACCGGACTCGAAGATATGAATGTAGAAGGAGAGAGAAAAAGATGAATTGGGAACACGCACAAGCACAAAGCAGACACTCGTGCGGCATGCGCACAAACGAGCGCACAAGTGAAAGCAAGAAATTAAATTTCATCCCGATTAGTAGACAGGCCTATCGTGACTACGGCTCTTATACATATGAGTGAGTGAGCAAGACCCGAGTCCAGCCTAAGGAGTAGCAAACGAGATGGTGGTGAGGGATCGAGCCTGGAAGGGGAGGCAAGAATGAATGGAAGCGAAATCAGTGGGATATAGGCCAGGATAAGCAAGACGAACGAAAGAAGGCTAGTGCAGCCTGAGTCTAGCAACAGAGGCAGAAGCAGAAGTGCTGGATAGCTAGATCGATACACTAGGCCGACTCGTGTGAAGGGACTAGAGATTGGGAGGGGAGGCGTGGAGGGCATGCAGCACGAAGGTGGGGGTGGTGCACGCGAGGTGCGCAGTGAAGAGCGGGAGGCGGAAGTGCGAGCTCGACTAGGGCGCTGTTTATAAGTCCGGTTTGTAAACCGGTTTATAAACAGCGGATTATAAACTTGTTTTTAAATGGTCGGGCTGAAAGTACCGGTCTTTAATTCACAGTGGCAGTGCTTGGTACTGTCCAACCTCACCCAAAATTGACCAGAAATCGGATGACCGCCAGTGAAAATAATGTGACCTCTAACCTCAGTATGACAGGTGTCCCTCGGATGATTTGACAGTAAGTGTTTATAAACACGTTTATAGACGCCCTGTTTACAAACCCGGAATTGAAAACTGTTTATAATGGTCCTGGAAATTATAAACAGCGCCCTACGCTCGACAGACTGAATACAGGCGCAAAATCAAGGGGCGAGTACAGGCCCGTGTCTAGTATGTGGAAGCAGTGCGCATGTAAGCAGGCAGGGGGGAAGTCACGGCCCGCCGGAGGCGCGGTGGGCCGTGCGAGGAGTACGACGGCGAGGCTGCGAGGTCGAGGGAGCAAAAGTACCGATGACGCCGAAGGTCGGCGTCTGGCGGAGTGTCATTAGAAGGGTGATACACGTGCAGGGCGACAGTGCAAGAGCGAAAGCGAGGGTGCGCACGGGCCGGGTAGAATGTGCAATGTGTAGTGGAGCAGGAGTGAGGAAATGGGATGCCGAGGGTCGGCGTCGGTGTCGGCGTCGGCGGGCAGGTCGGACACAGCAAGCGGCCCTGTTGCGATTGAGAATCGAGAAGTAACTGGTGGAGAACAAAGAGGGAGAGTAGGGAAGGGTTTCGTATCAATGAGAGGGAAAGGACTCGGAGTTGCAAATGTGACGGTGGCACCCATGGTCCCAGTCTGTTAACTCAGAGCGTGAACCTTGTGAAAAAGCGAAGGCATCTCTAGATGGTTGCGCACCTGTTCACCATCCGCATCCCCACCCTCCGAGCTGACCATGGAGATCGCACCCAAACTCGCGGCTCATTCTACCCGCTCGCCCGACGAGGAGCTTGCACTGGAAGGACCAATCTTCTTTCTAGCTCCCTCTCCAGCGGTGGACGATCATCGAAGCCAGTGCGCACGTTCTGCGGAAAGAAAAATAGGCGGTGACGGGAAGAAGGCAAAGACGGGATCATCCGGCCTGACTCGTCATGCTGCATCGCCACATGATGCCACATCTTGCTCTTCTCTCCCGCCAACGCACGTCGCACACGCAACACAGCTCACTAGTCTCTCCATCAAATCTAACTGAAGACCTTTGCTGCCTCTTCCATCTATCTGTCGCATAGGTCTTACGAATAATCCGAGTTGATACAACGCAATCATAATGTCGCCGATGCACTGCGCGTATGGGTCAATATCTGTGTCCTCCCACCGTCGAGTCGTCTTTTTTTTATTTTCAGCCTCTGCCTATTACTTTATCCCGTCTCGCCCTCACCGCTCCCTCCCTCCTGCCTCTCCCGTATTTTATTCTCAAGCGACGGATACGGCATATATCTCCGGTCACATTTATCCTGGCTGACAATTTATCTCGCGCCTGCAAGACCAACCCGTGCGCTTCCGTTCTCCGATCCTATCTCATCCTTTCTGTTATCACTTTGCACTATCGCCCACCCGCCGCTCCGCATCCTCTCCTCCTGCTTTTGTCCATCCCCTTTACTTCCTGCCCAGTCTCCGCATTCAATCCTACTCCATTCAAGTATATTGCCCCCAGCCATCTCATCCTAACCTAGCTTCATATTGCCCTCCAACTACACCCACGTGCACACACACACTCCAACTCCTACTCCTCCTGGCAAATATCAGTCTGAAAAACAATCGCGGCAGAGTCAACCCTCCAGGACCGAAATCATGATCTTGAATTCGAAGGTGCTTGCCTATTGCTGTTTTTTCGAAGCTGCTCTGGCTAATTTCGTGTGTTTTACCGAGACTTTGGATGATTTACTATAACTGCGACGTCCGGCTTTCGACTAGAGTCCGAAGGTAAGTCGCATTGGATGTTAAGCTCTCCGCAAGATCTGTTGACTTGAGTTGTTCAAGCTCTTCCTTCGCTCTGGTTTCCGGTTTCGATGATATTGCTCAAGGTACGCACGACGTTGTATTCAACCCTCTTGATTGACTTGATCTAGGGCCGCGAGAAACGTCGGGATGATTATGTTTGAATTCCTATAGGTTAAACTTATTCCCAGATCGATCTCGAGGTACCTTTCACTCAGACTTTTCTCGAGATCGATTTTCCGCCCCATCTTCATCACAAACCCGTCAACCATCTACCCTGCTCAGAGTAGGCTGCGTCTCAGCAGTCCTATCGCCGTTGGTCTAGTCTCCTGCAATTTACCCGCTGCTATGGCAACCCTCGAGCGGAAGTCCCACATCCATACCAACACATTGGTGCGAGGGTTCTCAGCTCGGGATATGCTAAAGAGGTAGGCACTTATCAAGTCCGAATTTCCCTTGACTTCTGGAGAAGGAGCACCCGTTATTTGTTCCAGAGGTTCCAGGCATGGTTGACTTTCAACCCATCTCACTGCGTTCAGACCCCCTGTAGGCACACGCTGTGTCTACCGGCGTAGACAACACGTAGACAAAGCTGTTTGCCTACATGTGCCTACAGCATGTAGACACCATTGGTCTACGTGAGTCTACATTGGTCTACGTATGCCTACGTTGGTCTACTGCGGTAGACCAACGTAGGCACACGGTAGACCAATGTAGGCATACGTAGACGAACATAGTGGGATGTAGACCCATGTCGTATATCAAATTTGGAGTTCTGACGAGTGCTTGACGATTACCCGAGCATGTTTAATTACTCTGTCTCGGTTTTGCGAAACATTGCGCAAGGCTTGAGGAGTTATTAAACAGAGGGGAAAGAGTAGAGAAATCATTTTAAAGGCCGACACAGAGGGTAATTCGAAGTTCGGGGGGACCAAGGTGTGTCTACGGCTGTAGACACACCTAGACACACCTAGGCGAAGTGTGTCTACGTGACGTAGGCTGACGTAGACGAACGTAGCCGAACGTAGGCAAGGCTGTGCCGATGTCCCCTTGCCTACGGCGATCGACGCACTTTGACACATGTAGACGAACGTAGACGAACGTAGGCAAGGGTGTGCCTACGGGGGGTCTGAACGCAGTGTCTAAGCTTCAAGTTAATGTCTATGCACACACCGACTGACCTTGTTCCAGATTTATTGCGCTACAAGTCGTCGCGTCAGTGCGCAGTTCCCAACTCGAACCGGAAGTGTGTAAATAGTCATCTCATCGCCTCGAGTTCGATGTTTATGGGTCGCGACTCTCTCTCGTTATCCACCAACAGTCATCGCAAACCCGGGCGTAGGTTTACGTTGATTCTCAAGCTGTTATGGCCTCCGAGTAAACATCTAGTAGGTAGGCTTCCTTCCATTCAAGCATTTTATTCCCTTTTTAAAATGAATAAATGGAAGGGTGGACGAGGCAAAAGAGGCGGGAGTTCGCAAGGACCTCCTCGACATCGAATGAGGTCTATCCAAATTCCATATTACTCCCCGGTTTCGTTCCAATCCTCCGGTTTTATAGGTTCCCTTGATTCAACGCCTGATTGAATTTCGAAAGAATTGCGTCAATAGTCTGGGGCCATGTCGGTCCACAGGACCCTGACCTGTATAGGTTAAAAGTTCATCAGTCTTTGAAGTTCAGATCACGCCATGCGCTGCGAAGGCTTGACGGTAAAATATAACGACCAGAAGAATTTTGGGTGATACCTGTTGGATTCGGATCCGGGAGCAGGCACTGCCGTGGTTTATTTTATTTTTCCGACTTCCTGCTCTGTGTCTCCACGCGTTCGCTATCCCCGAACAAAACTCTGTCATAATTATTTCCCGAGCCTCGATTAATATTGTGGACCTGTCCCATCCACATCCACAGCGCAGTCCTGTGGACATATCGCATCCACATGTACAAGCCCGGGAGCGAAATAGATCCATGCCGCATATGTTGAATCAGTGAAGACTCTACCAGCCTCCGCCCGTTGAAATTTGATGCATCCTTGGTTTGAATTCGGTCCATACATCTTACGGCTGATTTAAATTCGGATTTTAATGGCTGCGACTGCGACTGCGGCTGTGGGCATAGGAAATATTTAATTGCGCCCCTCCACGCCCCATCTGCATGAAGTCTACTTCCTTGTAGCGGAACACAGAACGCGATCGACGTGCACAACGAAGAAAATAGCACTATTCATTCGAATGATGGGATCCGAGATGCAGCATCGAACTGGGTGAGAGAAAACGAGGACAGGACTACGGGAAATCGCTGATACAGCTCGGATCCCAGCGGCAGTACATGCAAGACATGGGTGTTTTCGGCAAGATGAGATCAGGGAAGGAGTGTGCCGATAGCAGTAACCGAAGCTGGGTGGAGTCTATTTTGGATGAAATGTAAAGAGAAGAAGTTCATGGAACCGCTTTATTGGGCAGACAAGCGATTGCAGAAAAGCCGGAGGCTGGATATTAAAATGGGGACTTGACGATGGAGAAGTAAGAGCACAAGAAGCGGGAATCGGTTAGGTGGATGGAAGGAGAACGATCACAGTCAAGGCACAAAAAGAGCGCAAGAAAAATAGACAAAAGAAGACCATCTCGCGTCAAGGCTTGCTCGCCCGCTTTGACGGTAGAGGAGACAGATTCCGAAGCGCAGAGAATCGAAGCCAAGACTGAATGGAACCTGCCGCCGACCCGTCCCTCGAGATGGGATAAATGGGCGTGGAGATATGATACATATGTGAAATGCGATACTCGATACACGAAACGAACACAAAAGCAGATCCACAGGAGCTCAAGGAAGAGGACTGGCCGGTGGTCTCGCACACACCGTAAGTAGCAGTGAAGCTGCACCAGGTCGAGCTCGGGATCGCTATGGGGCGCAGCTGAGAGCGGGGGCGAGCGACGGAGGCGAGGCGTATGGTGCATGGAGCGAGATCAGATCGAGATTGATGGAGGGCGTGCGGACGCATACGCAAGAGTGTCGATACGCGCGCCAGTGCAATGGGAGGCGCATGACGCAAGGAGCGAATAGTGAGCGATGGAGGGCGTGCAGACGCATGCGCAAGAGCTGGGGTGCGCGCGCCGGCCGGAACATCCAATTGCTAGGGTGGATGGTATGGGCGGTCTCGGAAATCGGGCGTCTGCAGCGTCGGGCGTTAGTTGGAGAAGAACTAGAGAGCAAGGAAGGAAGGAACCGGCTGATGTGCGGGCAAGCAGATCGGGTTTCGGGATCGGGATCCATCCAGAACAAGACGAGTCGGCCAAGAACAAGGTGAGTGCTTGCGAATGAGAACCATGAAGGGAGTGGTTCTAACCAGCATCTAACGAGAAACAGATGCCGTCACCACGGAGTCGAGACGAAGCCGTGAAGCAAGGCGACTCGGAGGGTGTGTGCATTTGGGGCCTGTTAGTTAGGACGAGTGTACACTGCACGTTTGAAGCTAGGGATGGATACGCACCCGTTCGCCAACTCCATCCCCAGCCGCTAACTCACTAACCCACGCCCCCACTCGCTTCTTTCCGCCCGCCGACGATGAGCTCGTAGACCACTAGAGGGAGGACAAAGCCAGTGTCCCCAAATTTGGCCGATGGATCTGGCGGTAGATTGAGAGTGCAATGGATGCGTTCTTGAAGACGGCAATGGGAGGAAGAAGAGAGGAAGACACCGGATCATCCGGCCCGACTTGATGCGTCACCGTGCTGCATCACTACCTCTTCCATCTTCTTCTCTCCCGCCATCGCAGCTTGCCCGACCTTTCTCCGTGAAACTTTCCGGGTCTATCTTGCAAATATTCGTAATACTTATCTGGGTTGATACGTACAATGCTGCCTGAGCGCACAGCGGACAATGTCCTCCAAATGTACTTGATCTCCTCGGGCTGCTTTCTGCGTATCATTAATGCCCACTTGCCTTTCCTTTGTTTGGTTCTTTTTCTCAGCGATGGGATCTCCTCTCAGCCGGGCATCGAATCTAACATCTCCTGTCTCGATCTAGCTCCCGGGCTTTGTTTTCAGCACCGACGCCGACGCACTTCTTGAATTACTGTATGGCACAGAATTCAGACCACAGTTAGCGCCCAAAATGAACCTCGTACCTGCTGGACAAGCTCCGCTCATCCGTTGCCCAATGATATCTCATTGTTTCCGCTATCGCGCTTCAGTACAACCCACACCGCGTCCTCTGATTCTGCTTATCCAATCTCGTCCCTGCCTTTACTTCGTACTATATCTCATCCTTCAATACCATCCGGGTGCAGCTCAAATCTGTCCATCCTCTCTGCTTTCGTGTCATATCCCGATGTTCATCTCGCAGGATCTCCCAATTCCCGCTTCCCGATACCTTGCCTCTTTGTATTCGCATTTAAATCCGGATCCCTTGAACTTCTCCGTCCTGATTCCTGCTCTCCTTATTCCTTAAACTCCCTGCCCTGCGTGGACTGTATTTATTCCTAACCGGCTCGGCTCGCCTTCCCACCCGTGTTCCAACATTTAACTTTTAAAATCTATGGGCCCATCATTATCTGTTTGCATCTGTCATGCACATATTCCGAAATGAACAAGATATGGGCTCGGCAAGAGGGCGGATCAAAAGTTTGTTGTTGTTTATTTTTTCGCCGACTGTCATCAATTCTGCAAACAGCTGTAATCACCTTCCTGTGTGTGATTAAGGTTAGCCCTTTTTCGCACCCTTGTTCATACCCTTTTTCGCCCTTTTTGCCATTCTCTTCGTTTTTTGCCCGGTTTCCCCCCGGCCCCCCCCCCCCCCCCCTTTTTCAGTTAGAAGTACAAAAAGGGTAGAAGACCAACAAAAACGGGGTCCTAGCTGCAATTCTACGGGAAACGGGGGGAAAAAAGGCGCGAAAACGGGAGCCAAAAATGGCTACTGTGAAACCCCTGGCTGGGCTCTCTTTTTCCACTCCTTTTCGTGCCCTTTTTGGCTCCCTTTCTCCATTGCATGTAGCCTCGGTGCCCATATTGTTCTTCAAAGGTACCTCAAATGTTCGAAAAGGACTGGGGCGAATTTTTCAGGATTTTATAGTCCATTTTGTGCCAGGCATGAAAAAAGGTACAAAAAGGGGAGCAAAAAGGGAGCAAAAAAGGAGTAAAAAAAGGGAGCAAAAAGGGCGACTGTGAACAACCCTATGCTATCGTTCAAGAAAGCCTCTTGCTTGCTGAGGATCAGTGCTTAATTTGTTTCTACCAAGTTACTCCTTATCAATGCCGCCAATAAACCGTTGTTCAACAATGTTTCAGATAATAAATCATAGCTACTCTCACTGACCGCCTACGCTGCCTGTTCTCTTGCATCCCTGCTCCTGCTCGTTTGAAGTTCCATGGAGTCGAGAAGGACAGTCGGTCGTGAATTCCATGTTTCATGCTGGGAACGCGATGCGGCGCGAAAGGCAAGTGACTGCGACGTGTGTACAGTTGTTCCACTGGCATTCGCCATCACCAATCGGTTATTGAACAGAACCAGCAGGGCGTTGCTATAAATTTTGCACAGAATTACACCGGTGACCTGATGGAGGGCATTGTGGGCCTTGAGGAAAAACAACAGATCCATGATCGCAGCAATGGCAGTTATGGTACCGGTTTCAACGGTGAGGCGTATGACTTTGACTCCATCTCAACGGCACCATCTTTTATGAGGAATGGATACTTACGACGGGTTAAGACACCATGCATCCGTCCCAGCGCTTCCTCGCGACTTCGCACAAGCTAAAATCACTGTTGTAAGCGGAAAGTTTAGGGAATGGCTTGCACGCACGAAATAAGTCATGGAAATTGCAATAACAGTGTCGACCATAACACTTGCACCTAACCGGATACCAACTGCGCGGATAAGACCTGCAGATCGCGTAACCTCGGATGCATCTTGGTATAGCTAAGACCGTCCAGAAATTTAATTAGAAGCCGCTGCAAGCCTTTGAGTGGGCTCACATAATATCCAGCGGTGCCGCTAGCACCCAGTTGAAGACATGAGAGAAGGACCACGACTGCAAACGTGAGCCAGATTGCGATAATGTCCATATACGCCAGCCAAAAAAGATCTATTGACCGGATTAGCTTTTGAATAGACCCGAATGCGCACGGTTCACCTGGACGATGGATCCAATAATACTATAGAGGATTGGAATGTTGAGGAAGTCGGTAAACACTCCGTAAAGAGTCGGAATATCGCCCCAGCCATACACGAACCATTGAAATCCGTCATAGGTGGCGGAGCACGTTTGAGCCCAATCCAGCATATAAACAATGTAAACTGCGACCTTGATTGTCATGAACGATATTTATGTGGAACGTTGGGAAAGACTTGCCTATGATCTTCGAAACTCGGTTGTCCTTGGGAAAGTTGACATTGTATATATATATTTGTGTGGTGAGGACGCCAAGCAGGCTCCAGTTGAATATAAGGCCGAGGAGACGTGGGCCAGCGCTAGGAATTTTTTAGGCACACCCCTTCCCAACCGAGTTGAATTGTGACCAACTCACAGCCAAATTATATCGTGCCGAGTGGGGTCATTGGGCGGCGGGGTGACTGCATGCCAAACCATCGTGAGCGAGATCTTTTCTCACCCTTCCGGGCAACTTCGGTCCTTTTAATGTACTCTGTGCGATCCAAATTTAAGTCCGGGACGGTTTCAGCGGCATTGGAGCGCGGGTTCGAGGGCTACAAAACCGGTATTGGCTAACATAACTTGCGTGATGGAACAGAATCGTAGGAAAGAATCATGATGGGAGGCAGTTGAACAACAATCCCCGGAGGAAAAAACGCTACGTGATCATCGGAAAGTTGTAGCATTTGGACCACCGCATTTTGGCCATCACCGATATCTTATCTCAGGTGATATTTGGGCCGTAAATCGAACATAATAGTTCTAGGCTCTTTTTCCCCCGGTAATATTTTTGATCTCCGCAGTGATAAGAAATCCGAGTAAAACTGAGTGACCAAAATCTCAAGCACGAGGTAGCGGTGGCTAGGTAACCCGCACCATAGCGCCTTTAGAGCAAATGATTGCACGTGATCGCGATTGTAACGCCATCCGGCCAATACAGTGCACTGTTGGAGTCAGTTGGACAGCCTGAGTCTCGGTCAGGTCTCATCACACGCCAACACCGCGTGTAGTGACTCGGTGATCACAACAAATCTGACTTGCGGCTTCTGCTGTGCCAATGAAATCAGACTCCACTCCATATACTTAGAGTTTTATTGACTATCATCAAATTGTGGAGTCTGACTGCGGGAGACTCCCGCATTTGACGGTAGCCGACATACATTACTGTAGCATTGTGTATGGGTGAAACAGATTTTTGAGCGTAACTGAAACGTAATGGTTGAAACGAGAAACACTCCCACCGTTATGCGTTACCTGTGAAACGAGGCGAAAGAATTTCGCTTTTTAATGCAAATGTGCTGGATTTCCGGGACCGTACCGCAAAACCCTGTGAAACAAGGTGTCCCTTATGCGTTACAATTGAAATGAAACGGGTCCACCGTTACGCGTTACGTTTCACCCATACACAATGCTACAGTAACCACACACCACACAGCCCTTCTCCCTCTTTCTCCTCCCCCCCATGCCACCCTTGACTCAACAGGATACCCACACACGCATATTTAGTTGGTGGTCAGATAGCAATCCATTGCTCAAGGGCCCGACGATCAACCTTCATGCGGCGGCAAAACCGCTGATGAAGTTCATATATCACCGCCAGGCATTAGACTCCATCAGAAAGAATGAAAACAGTCCACTTTCAACAGAGATACTGGAGATATACATGTCTTATCTTCCGTATGTGTTGACATTTTATTGCCTCAGTTTGTTGGCTGATGCGATGTTGGTACTCTAGGTGGACTTTGTCTTCTGGACAACAAAGGTCACCATTCTGCGGGGTTGTCCTTCGGAATTGACTCCGAAAACTGCGCGCGAATGGTGGTGGATTCACCTGTTTTCAATGATATCTGCGAAATGCTTGAGTCGCCAAACCATGCAGTACGGGTTTCGTCATGCTGGCTATTGGACAACCTGGCACAGTACGAGTGCACAATCACAACCATCTTGGAGATGGGAGCCTGCGAGCGACTTGTGGCTCTCCTGGAGTGAGTTTGATATATATATACAAAACATGAGAAGCTGCGGCGTATTTGGAGGAAACCATCTGTCATTTAAAATACCAGAGACTAAATGATTTGAATGTACGACAGACCTGTGGCCCGTGGGGGCATTATTTGAAAGAAAAATTATTCATTCACTCGAGGTATCTACATACAAAGATCTGTGCGATAAATCAAGTATGGCTGTCATGCACCACAGCTTCTTCGTTGGCAGCAATTGGCTTACTATACGGTGGGCTGCAATATAGCGGACGGCCAAGATCAGTGGGTGAATGCAAAGTAAATGGGAAAAAAGTACATACTGGTCCATAAAATAATAGCGACCGGAGAAACGGAGTGAACACTGACTGGACAGCGTCGGAAACTCTATCTGTTGCAAAACATATCAGACAGTAGACGAAGGCCGTAAGGACTGCAACACTATCAACCCGCCGGAACATTGGCACTGAGTCCAAGCAGATATTTAACTAATTTCAGCTCACTTCGCTCATGCTTGGAGACCGCAATGCGAATTACAGGACATGCAACGTCGATAGAACACGTTGAATCTATGAGCCTATTAAAAATAGGGTAGTATCGATGTGGTAGAGTAAAGAAACATGCAAAGACGCCTGTAGATAGATTCTATCCCTCGCGAAGCAAAACTGCAACGGAAGTGGTGGAGGTCCCTGAACGCGTCAAATACATATTCGAATCAACAACTGGATGGAAATTTCGCGTGGACGGCTATGCACCACCAGCGCAGGAGTAGATGATGCAAGGTTGGGGTGACTCGACAGGAATACCGCCAGAACCGATAACAGCCATGAATGACACAGACAGGTCAGTGTAACAGCGACGTTGGATGGCAGGAGCATGACAACCCACCTAATCGGATCGTCTGTTGTGTCTCTCGTTCGACAAATGGAGCCAGAGAGAGCCAGCAGACAGAAAGTAGGAAGAGAGGGATCTTCGAAGAATATGTTGCGGCATACGGGTGGTTAAGGTCGGTTCCTGCGAAGAGAGAGTTAGTTGATACCATGGTGTGGCAAGGAGATATTCGGCAAAAAGGAACCTGTGAGGTAGATGTGTGGGATCGAAAATGAAATAGCGCACAAAGCTAATATGAACTCTCATCAGAGGCCAACACAGAGAATAACACGAAAAGGGCACAGCAGCATGAACTTACTGAAATTGGTATGAATCCGGAGAGAAAGAATGGGGAACATCTGAAAGACAACAATACAACCTACCAGAACAGCATCCTCGAAGCAGACCGCGTTGAGGGACCTTGAGATCACCTAGTACGAATTGGACCTTGGGTTAAGTTTCATGATCGGAGTCGAACGCTAGCGTGCCGAGAACATGAGGTGTTCCCATTGCCGATGGCAAGGTGGACAATAAATGATACATCTACCTGTTATTTGGACGGCTGGATGGTCATCCTGATGTCGCGATGGCTGACGGGAGAAGGGAGATTAGTTCAACAAATGGGACGATACGATCCGGTGCGAGGGAGGAGATGGGGGAAAGGAGGACGACGGGAGATGGTGGGCGTAACAAAGAAGGACGCATAGGAGACCCTGCCTCTTTTGGGCGGGTGTTAAACGGCTGATCGGGGAGGTCGAAAATAACGATCCTTGATCTGTCGGGTGGACACGCAGAGCAAAAGGAAATTGGACTAATAACATGCTTGTCTTGCTACAGTGGATCCAGGCGTTCAAGTGAGTACGTGCGTTCTGCGGCAAGAAAATTGAAGAGGGTGATGAGAGGAAGAAAGACGCCGGATCACCCGGGGTCCAAACCCGGCCCGACTGTCTGACAGGGCTGCATCGCCACTTCTTACCAACCTCTTTCATCTCTTTCAATTCTCTCCCATCATTACCGGCTCGACCTCCAGTCCTCCTGACCATCTCAACGAATGCAACGTACCACCGGTCTTATGGAATCTCGTTTCAAACCTACTGTAGTAATTCGACCAAGTGTTCGCGGGTTGTCACCCGTCACCGAAGATGTTCATTTTTCCAACCACAACCGGGACAACATTCTTGTCAAGGGGAGCCACTCATTTGCTCAAGCATGGGGCAGACCGATGGAATCCATTGGAGTCAACGGGAGCAAAACTGATCAACAATGGTTGTTCATGCCGAATAATGTCGGACAGTGCCGTCTCCACTGCCGCGTTGTTACTGGGGTTCCGCCGTTTGGCATCTTTGAACTCCGCCATCTCCATCATCTCGGCACTCTGCTGCATCACTTGCCCACTCACAAATTGAGGTGAGAACATTCCTTTCGGCGCGAAGGTCTCTCATGGCGCTGACGGAAGAGAATGCTGTCCGTCAACCAAACAAATGCATGACAGTAGGAGGTGGAATATCAAACATCATCTTACAACTCATTACACGATGGTTTTAGTTCATCCAGTTCGCTTTTATTCTCAGCAAACAATCTGTAGTCGTTTTGCGTAATTGTGAACCTCCAACATCATGGCATTCATTTGAAACTTGCATAACATACGTAGGTATATTGTGACTCTGTATTCGCGATTCACCATCGCCTGATTCAGTCTTCTCTGGGATCATTTAGAACATCGCCTGAGCCTGGCTAGCTCCAGAAACGGGGGCGAGGCCAGTCCAACGGTCCTTGACGAACACTGAGGAAAATATGTCAGTACAAAGGTGTGCGAACCCGGCGAAAAAATAAAATGTTCAATACGGAGAAAAAGGATGAAGGATGACGGTGCAAAATCAGAGAGAGGGAGAAAAAATCGGGGACGGAAGCGAAGGAGGTAACACCCACACTCCGCTATAATCGGAACACTGGCAAAGTCAGCAAAGTTGCCCGTATGGATCACCTGCTTGTCGCCAAAAGCGGCGGTGAGATGCGTGATGGCGCTGCCGCAGTTACCGCAGAACACGCGCGTAACTGTCGCCGCAAAATTAGGCCCTGTCCGGAAAGATGGAACAACAACAGCTACCAGCATTTCCGGACGCGGCCGTGGCGACGTACTCTTTCACAGGCCCGGTAATGGTAACATCCTTTATCGGTTCCAAGATGTTCGTGCTGAAGGCACTGCCACTCGTCTGCTTGCAGTCTGAGCAGTGGCATACAATCTGCAAAGTGCATGTCAACACGGGCTCCATTCATGAGATATATCAGCCAAGGGAGGGGAAACGCACCTGCCCAGTATGCGTCGACTTGAGCTCGATGGTGGTCTGGCCACAGAGACAGGCTCCCTTGTGTGACATCTTGAAGTTTCTTACAAAAATATGGATGAATGTGTAAAATGAAGTGAGTGCAAAGGGAAGGATTCCGAGTCCGTTATATAGTTGCGGAGGAGTGACTAAGTTGGTACCTCTCCGAACACGTGACGGTACACGGGTCGATCTGTCATCGACAGAATATTTATAATGCCAAATGTATAAGATGCTTCTCAAATTCCCTGCGGTCACCGCGTTGGCCGAAAGATTTTTGGACCAAAAACATGACATCCAAACATGTCTATCCCTTCGGCCAGTTTTTTGGCCCTTTGGAACATGAGCTGAAACCGATGGATTTTCCATCCTCTTTGTACTCTTAAAATGAAGCCTCTTCATGTCCAAGGTCCAGCAGAAATAGACATTATTTTTGGTGGTGTTTTTCATGCAAGAAAAGCCCTTAGTTTGGGACTCAAACAGCGAAATTTGCTTTGTTCTCTACCTGTTTCGGCGCCGAAAACTCTTGTTAAAAATAGTCAATTGTCGGATATATTCTTGGGACGCAAATAGACATCATGTTCGGGGTAGAATTTGGTGTAGAAAATAGGCCTAAGAAAGGAATCTTTTGGGGTTGATTTCACATCACGCGTGAAACATATTCTCAAGCAGGAAGACATGTTGTATGCCATGTTTTGGTCCCAAAAATCCTTCGGTCTCCGCTGTGGTATAGAAATGCAGATCCCCGAACACGTGACAGTGCACAGGTCGCCGAGGTCGGTCTGTCATCGACAGAGTATTTATAACGCCAAATGTATGAGATGCTTCCCAAGAAGCGTCTTCGGTTGATGTTGGAGGCTGTGACTTTTTCTTCCTTCTTCTCTCATCTTTCGAGTGTTTGGGACAAGTTTGGGAGTGACCGTATGGGGTTGATATTGTTACATTATTATCCTACATTCCAACAAAGATACACCACTTTACGTGGGTGGGCAAGCTGAAGTTCTTCGACAGTTCTGGGAGCTGACCAACCACACCATCGAATAGTGGGCTCAATAATCGCAAAAAGGAAGGGCGTGAACCAGAAGACCCTCTTCGATGGTCCGTGTACAATGCCACCGAGTGTCCCATTTCGGTTCTTCTTCCACGCTTGGGTGCTAGGGCGAGAAAGGTCTGCAATCCCCTCAATAACCTTGCTTCCACTCGCTAGCGCGTCGGCCCCACGCAACAACACGGTATTGGCATTTAGTTTCTCTCTGTCCTTCTCATCCGCATCCACCTCTTTCTCTGCTCTCTTCTTCTCACGCCGTCTTTGCTGCCTCAGTCTCGCCAGGTCCCTCTCGTGCTGCTTCTTGTTCTGCTTTTTCTTCTCTTGTATCTGTAGAACCGCTTCACGGCGATCCGCTCCAGCCTCTTTGGCTTTGGCCCAGTAGATGGCAATATCCTCGGGCGTGGCCTTTTTCCAGCCAAAACTAGCCAGCGTCGATTGCCGAGGATTCCCGACAACAACTTCGCGTGAGGATGGAGAGGGTGGGGTTGCGACGATAGCGGATGAGGTAGCCGAAGCGGTGGCAGATGAAGAGGCAACAGCGGTGGCCAGGAATGTACTCGCCGGTTCATCGTCCGAGTCGTCGTCGATAACGATGGGACTCGAAGGAACTGCCATTTTTCTAGCGAGAGCGGTGGCAGATGAAGAGGCAGAAGCGATGGATGTATTCGCGAGTGCACCGTCCGAGTCACCCCTGGCGATGGGGGTACACAATCTCTTGGTAGGTGGGGGTACAATGCCACCGGGGCTGGTGTCGTCTGGCGGGGATTTTCGCTTTTTACTGGGGATTCTTGCACCTGAATTGACGGCGGCAGAGATGAGCCGCTCAATCCACGCTGCCTGGAATGAAGTGCGTTCTCCAGGAGACATTTTCTTGACCCCCATCTTCAGCATTTTGACCAATGCATCGAGGCGCTGGCCACGCTCCACAAATAACAGTCGTCGGCCTTGAATTGCAAGGAGGTGGGTCTCGAAAGATATCTCCAGTGCATGCCCAACAGCTGGAAAATAACCACCCTCCTTCAGACGCTCGGAATCAAGCCCGAAGTTGTACAGGGAATGTTAGGGCCTCTGATAGGGACCTTCCGACACTCTTAGTAGGGAACACGATCACCAGGCTAATCTTTGTAGATTCCAGAGATGTGTAGTGTACGAAGAGTAAGTAGGAAGGATAGAGGTAAAGACTAGTAAACAAGTAGACTAGTATTTATACAAAGGCCGTAGGCCTTGGGTCATAATAAACGTACGTCGCAAGTAAACAAAGAGTCCGTGATTGCCCAATACGGATAGGGGTGAACGCGTCGTAACATTCTCCCCCATAGGTCTGCGATTCAGACCTGATCCAAGAAGAACACGTATAGACGCGTGTCAAGAACCAAGAAGTGTCGTAGGAATTAATGGTACAGCGACAACGAGTCGCGATTCGCAAGATAGTGGTGAGGAGCCGAGCATGCGAGCAAAGTCCGAATCGGCGAAACTAGACGGTGGAGTGCGGATCGAATGTATGGTTCCCCATCACGGAGAAGTCGGGGAGCAAGCGCCGGGGATCGTCCGTCATCGCGAACACCTCCGAGTTATTATTGAATGGAGCCACGGAAGGTCCGGCCATACTGATAGATGCGGAGGTGGATGGCGCGGTATGGAACATGGATTGCACGGTACCAAAGTGGCTAACCGGCGGCTGCTGGAACTGCGGCTGCGGGTATGGCGCGTGCTGCTGCTGCTGAAACTGCGGCTGTTGGTATGGTGTGGCGACAGCGGACGGCAGTCCAATGGACGTTGACAACGGTCCGAAATGCTGGTTGGCGCTAGTATTCCAGGAGAGTCCAGCGACGGGAATGGTAGATGAGGCTGCGTGCGTCGATGGCGCTACCGAGGTGGTGTACGGCTGCGGGATGTTGGGGACGACACCAGACTGCACAAACGAGGCCGGCATTGCCTGCGGGGCTCGTGGGGCAGACGGATGGTGTCCCGCGTGATTGTTGGACGCTGCGGTACGAGCACCTGGATGCGACTGGCTGGTGCGCGCCGAATTCGCAGAACGGGTGTGTGTGGTGCTATGGGTATTCGGCCGTGCTGGCGCCTCTTTTGGCTTTTCCGACTTCATCTTCTTGGGGGCACGCACCACAGGTGCACTCAGTGTTATGCGCGCAGGGACAGCAGATCCGGGATCCGGGGTAGCAGTGATATCCGGAAGATATGGTCCACGCTCCTGCACCATTCCCATGCGGATGCTGGGCCAAATCGACATTGGTGTCCGGGTCAGGAATTCTCCGTCGGCGGTTTCCAGGCCCGGGGGAATGCCGCGTGACTCCATGATTTCGGTACTCGACGTGAGTAAGTCTTTGAGATCCTCGGCATCCCACCCTACATGAGGCTGGGCAGCGAGGTCTACAACGTAGCTTCGAGCGAACTCAAATAAGTCATCGACGACGGGGATGGTTAAGCCCATCGTCGCAAGCCTTCTGACAACGCTTTCGTCCGTAAGGAACTCGGTGTCCTTTTCGGTATTGGGCCATGATGTTATGTTTATTGGAGATAGTATCAGAATACCATCGCGCTCCAGGACATCTTTGTAAGTTCCTGGAAGCGCTGCAATGGACAGTAGATGTCGCGCGATAGTCACGGAGCGCGTGCGTTCTTCTGGTGTAAGAGCACGGTCGAGAGGAAGGGTGATGTTTATCGCATGCCAAAGCATCCATCCCCGGACAGTACGCGTTCGTAGAGTTCCAAAGTCATCTGCGAAGGCGCAACCCGCAGGTGCTTCACGGGATCGTTGAATGTATAATGCTGCGGCGCGAACGGGGTCACTGATGCTGGGTTGTTGTACCTGCATGAGGAATGCACGATTCTCAACCACAAGGGCTGAGTTCATGCAGCAGGCAGTGAACACATCCCATAGCCATCGCGGCATTTGGAAGATACTCACTGCATACCGCTGTACACCCGAAATATGTTTGTTATTGTGGGCAGCTGTCCGGCCATCATAATAGGCGCGAAATACAGCTAATCCCACGGGCCAGCATTTGTTTTTGTGAATGTACGAGTGCGCGCGTTGGTATTCGTCGGTTGAGACAAATTCCCAGTCCTCGGACATCTTCCACGTTCCTTTGGGAGGAGGAAGCGCCATCGCTGCGCTAAATTCGTGGCCATCCACGATACGCTTGGTGAGACTCGGTAAATCTGACCAGCTATAGATAACTGGCGCCGGTGGTGCTGCAGCCATCTCGACATCGTCTGTAGATGTCTTAGTGGTGGATCCCTTCTCGCGCGGTGTCGTACGTGTCGACTCCACGGGAGTTGGCGCTGCGCGCTTGCGCTGGCGTTCTCCGTCTACACGCTCACGCTCAGCTTCGAGGCGCTCAATGTCCTTCTCAAGCTTCGCGCTATAGTCCTCGCAAGCATCGGCTTTCTTCCAGCCGCGGTCTGCTTCGTCTCGGTTCCATTGCACCGAAACCCGAAGATCCACTATCGTGTTAGTGAGCTCACGAACCTCATCCCGCGACTGAGCAAGAGCACGTTGGGTGGCTTCAAGCTCGCCCCGAAGATGGGCTTCGTTAGTGGTACGTGCATTTTGTGCACACCATCCGTTGCGAATGCGCATTGCTGCGTCAAATCCGACATTATTCGCACAGAAAGCTTGACTAGCGTGCGCAAGATAGGGCTTGCAGATTGTGCACGGCTCCTTCTCTCGCTCGCTAGCTTCACCCTCGGAGGCCTCAGATCGTTCTGAGTTGCCGTCCAACGGCAACATCACGTCCTGACACACAATTGCGCCCAACATTTCGTGGACGCACCAAGTGCCCGCCTTCATGCGGCGACGGAATTTTTTTTCATCATGAATATCTCCCCCGCGCAGGCCTCTCTCGGATACCTGCGCAACCCCTGCGCTGCTATTACGCGGGGACTTGGCCTTCCCAGCCAGGCTGCTCACGCCCGAGCCAGCCTGCGTACTGGGTTGACGTTGCCCGTTCACAATACCGCCCATCTTGGGGCCAGAGCCTTGCGAAACGGGTTTTGACGCCGGTGCCTGCGTAGACACATCGACGTCCATCGGAAACTCCGAACGTTCCTTGCTATTTGCTGTTTTGTTACTTTTGTTCTTGCCAGCCATAGCGCTCCAGCGGAGCTGCGACGCGAGCAAGTAGAGGAGGACGATGGTAGGTGGGAAGAGGAAAGAGTGAAAAAACGCCGTAATTCGCTCACGCTTTTCTTCCCCCCCGCTTCCCACGCAGAACCCAAAATTCTAATTTTGTTGGTCCAGGCTGATACATAGCACAGCCATTGGCTACTGCTCCCCCATTCCGCGGACACGAGTAGCCATTTTAGTCGCGATCAAAATATCAAGTCAGCTACTGTCAAAATGCGACCTTGAATTATTCAGCAGCAAATTATTTCTTTTTGGGCAGTTTCTGCCATTTTTGAACGCCGTGCAACGCATAATAGTCATCTAATGCAGCAAGTAATTTCACTGCACCAAATGGCTCCCACGTCGTATCGCCCAGATTCCATTGTACATGGAACTCAATCTTACTACCGTCCCACCGGTGCGCAAGAATAGAGTCCACTTGCCACTCGTCGCCAGCAGGCTCCCCAAAATCATAAGGCCCTGGCTGGTCACGGCGTGGGAACAACGAGTCGCTGCTCTCAATATAGGGACGCAGCAGGCTCACATGGAATCTATTATGCACGCGCCGTGACGCGAGCACTTCTGGCAATTCCAACTCATAGTCAGAACACCCGGGGATCGCCTTCTGTACGCGATATGGTCCCACAAATAATGGGAGTAGTTTCTTGGCGCGTCCTTTCGGCAGCGACAAGTTCTTAGTTGACAAATACACCAACGACCCTTGCGGAATATCTGGATCTTCCCGGCGATGCTTATTAGCCTGCTTAGTAGAGAATACACGTGCAGCGATTATTGCATCGTGTGCCTCTGATAAATTAAGCAGTGCGCGCTCCGCAAATGCACGCACGCCAGGAGGTGCCTTAATGTCTGAGGTGAGCTCCCGGAGCATGGATGGCATGTAGCCTCCCGTTAATTCAAAGGGTGCATACCCTGTTGAAGCGCTGATGCTCGCATTGATTGCAAACTCTGTTGGAATGTTGGAGGCTGTGCGAGCATCGGAGCTCGGCCAACCGTGGGAATCGGGATCACTCAGCATGGTCGGGATGACTGATGCACCCCGAAGGGATTACTCAGCAAGTTGAATAGTATAAAAGCAGCTACTATGATGTACCTACCTTAGCCACTTGTAACCCACCTGTCCTGATCTACTCTAGGGCAATGACCCAATTTCTACACAAGTGGCTATAACCGTCTGGGGGTTACTAAACCCAGATACACATTGATCTCTTACGCTATGGGATCAACAATTCGGAAGTCTCCATCTTGGAGCAGAAGACCTCGCTTAACACCCGAGGCAGTCATGGAAAGTCGTCGCGTCGCGATGCCGGCTGGATGCCGTGATATGGTGGAATGCCGAAGATGTTTATCCCTCGTTTGGACTCGAGGATGAATTGTTGGATATCCCTCGCTTGTACGAGGATGAGCCGAAGAAGATCCCTCTCATGGTAGAGGATGAACTGTGCACGCTGGAAGTCCTCGCGTAACCGGGGCATGTCGGAAGTCCTCACGTAATCGGGGCATGCGGAAAGTCGTACAATTTTGTGCGCACGTCAAACGGCTGAAGAATTTTGTGGAAGGATTTATTGGAGCTTCAGGGAGTGGGTTGGGCATACTAGAGAAGCAGGGAGTGCTCGAGCTCCTGATGCTCGAGGGAGTGTGTTGGAATGTTGGAGGCTGTGCGAGCATCGGAGCTCGGCCAACCGTGGGAATCGGGATCACTCAGCATGGTCGGGATGACTGATGCACCCCGAAGGGATTACTCAGCAAGTTGAATAGTATAAAAGCAGCTACTATGATGTACCTACCTTAGCCACTTGTAACCCACCTGTCCTGATCTACTCTAGGGCAATGACCCAATTTCTACAAACTCAACCAGCGGTAACTTTTCAACCCAATCTTTCTGATCTGGGCGAACCATGGAACGTAGCATCTGAACTACAGACCTATTTGCTCGTTCCGTTGCACCATCCGTTTGAGGATGGAATGCGGTAGACATTAGGAGCTTTGCTCCTAGTAATCGATGGACTTCCCTCCACCATGCCGATGTAAATTTCGAATCACGGTCGGACACGATGCTGCGGGGCAGTCCATGCAGGCGTACAATTTCCCGCACATATATGCGGGACAATTCGGTAGCCTTGGTACTTGTGTTAACCGGGATTAAATGCACCGCAGATGTCAGCCGGCACATAACTACCCATAGGTAATTGAATCCCATGGATTTGAGGAATGGTCCCACAAAATCCATTGAAATAGAATCCCAGGGGCGCACTGGTATAGGTAACGAGTGCAATTTTCCCGCAGGTTTCTGATTTGTCGGTTTATTCGCCTGACAAACAGCACAGCTGGTGCAAAATGAATGCACTTCAGCTGAGATGCGAGGCCACCAATACCAGCGACGAATATAATCGCCGGTGCGTTGAGGTCCGTAATGACCAAGGCTTGTATGCGCTTGGTCGATAATTATTCCGCGAATAGACTGCTCCCCCAGCATAGCTGATGGGATGCAGGTAACTTCCTCGCCTCCGCGATTGCGGGAATATATTATCCCTTCGCGGATTTTGAAAGCGCTGTAATCTTTGGGGTTATCAAGCACCTTCTTGAAGAATATATCCTTCGCATACCCTGCGCTTATTGCGTCTCTCATGGGGTCGCTGATCGTAGGGGACTCTGCCACTCCATCATTCCGGGTCCGAGAGTGGAACACTGTTGGATCCTCCCCCATATGAGAATTCTCGGTTACAGGAGGAGCAACAGGCTCTGCTGCTGCCTCCATCTCTGCAACTTCCTGGTCACGCGGCTCAACGCGGTTCTTCAATTCTTGAATACGCGAGCTCCGTCGTGGCTGAACTTGATCAACAATGGCTCTTAGAACTTCATTGTTCTCAAGCTCAAGTTGGCGGTCCCATGGAACATCATCCATATTGGGATCCAGCCGAACATCTGCGTTAACATATTCTTTGACATCATGGACTTCATCCCAAGTGTCATTTTCAAAGTAGCGCGACAAGTAGTCTGCGCCCTTGTTGAGCTCTCCTTTGATGTATCGAATATCAAAATCAAATCTTGACAAGTACTCCATCCAGCGTATTTGACGACTAGACAGACGCTTTTGGGACTGGAAAAATTCCAAAGCCTTGTGGTCAGTGACCACATGAACTCGATAGTCCATAAGCTTATCCTCCCATTTCAGGAGCGCCTCTAATATGGCGAGCGTCTCCTGTTCGAATACTCGATAGTTATGTTGTGCCGAAGTGAATTTCTTCGACATAAATCCAGCGGGGCGGCAAGTTTGCCATGTAGGTCCCTGACCATACATTGCACCCACACCGGATATTGACCAGTCACAGATGACCCAGATAGGTTCATCCTTGGTCGGGTCTATAGGTTGCAAAACTGCTGTTTTACAGCAGATCAGTTTTATGGTTTCAAAACAAGACTGATGAATTGGCCGCCATACAAATGGTGCACCATTCCTAGTCATCGCTGCCAGCGGCCCTGTATAAGCTGTTATATCTGGCAGGAACTGGGCTAGATACTGCACCAGTCCGAGAAACCGCTGAATATCGAGGTAAGATCGCGGTGTTCTCCACTCACGAATCTTCTGCATTTTGTCTGCATCCGCATGTAGCCCACGGTCATCAATCAAATGACCAAGGCAGTCCATACGTTCCGAATACAAATCGCACTTCTCCTTTTTCAGATAGAAGGCATTATTTCGAAGTGTATTAAACACTTTACCGAGGTGTATTTCATGTTCCTCGATTGAATTTCAATAGATGAATATATCATCCAAGTATACATGGACGAATCGCCCAATGAATTCCTGAAAAACCATTGTCATGATTCTTTGGAATGTTGCGGGCGCATTACAGTCACCAATTTGCATGGTATGACTAACATACGTCCCATATATTGTAGCAAACGCCGTTTTCCAGACGTCTTCAGCTACGATTCTGATTTGCTCATAAGCATCAGACATATCAATCTTTGACCGATATTTTGCGCGAGCACAATCCAACCGGATTTGATCCTGCTCTGGAAAAGGTGTAACATCCTTCTTGGTGTTCGCATTCCGCTTGCGACAGTCAATAGCGGTCCGCAGCAACCCTGTCTTTTTAGGGATGCATAACATTGGTGCAGCTTGGTCAGTCTGCACTGGTTCCCACCAGCCTGCGCGTGTATAGCGCTGGATCTTTTCACTAAGCTGGGGCTTCATCGCATCTGGGCACCGCGGGAGATGATAGTGGTATAACAATTCCTCATCGATTAACGGAATACGATGGTTTGCCGCCCGCATGGGTGGCATCTTTTCTGGAACACCAGACATAATGTCGGCGCTAATTTTCATCCATTCCTCACGGAGCTGTGGAATATCAGCGTCCGTGTATTGGACTTTGCCCGCTTCAATTTCTTGAATGTGGGTCTCAGCGGCGATCCGGAACATCTTTGTTAAATGTTCTTTCACGTCCTCTGTCAGTATAACCCTTTCCACTGGTGGTGGTTCAGGTTTAGGTGGGTTATGCAGTGCATTAAGTCGTGCACGCTCCCTTGCCTGTTCTGCCGAATGTTTATCCGGGAACCAGGTGCGCGAAAATTCCATGACTATTTCAGGATATTTCCGGCCATCTTTGTCAATTATTTCGCCAGTTTCCTCCATCATTACTGGTAGGTCTGGTGCCAGGGAGTCCCTATAAATTTCTGCTAATATTTCTTCATCCGGGACTTCCACCCAAGATGCATTACCATCCCGCGTGGCACCATACATTGATCGCGCGGGCTCGGCTGTCACCGATGGCGCTGAGGCGGGGCTATGAGCTCCCGCCTCCTGGCGTCAGTGGCGTGTTTCGCGCTCGAGTCGGCGTGCCGCGTTACGGCGCTCAACTTCTGAACACTCCTCTTTCTCTGATAGAGTAGGCGCAGGAACTCCAGCAACACGAATAGTGTTGTACTGGAAGTCAAGGGACATTTTATGTTTGCGCATGAATTTTGTCCCTACAATTAAATCAAACTGATCCAAGTTGACGATGTCGAGATACTCTTCCGACTTTATATCGTCATAGCCAATCTCGGCAGTTGCACCGTGATTAATTTTGGATCTACTCCCAGCCGTTCCCAGCTGGAGAGTCACTTCAGACTTGATAGGGAATACTTTGATTCCCGCAACCCGTGCAAAATCAGGGCTACAAGCCTCTGTAGTGCAACCCGAGTCGAACAGCGTGAAAGCTGCATGTCCGTTCACATTAACATATGCTGTAAGACAGAAATTTTCCGCTTTAGTGCGGGCAGGCCGTGGCCGCGACTGTCTAGAGCGTTTTATATATACACCGCGTTTCTGACTCATTTTTGAGCCAGCATCGTCCTGTATATGCTCCTTTACTGCCGCGAAATATTCCACGACAAGCTCGGGCTCATGCGTTGCAAGAAGGCACTGTGCCATTTCTTTTGCAAGGTCGTCAATATCTTTTTCGGTGATAAATTCCTCATCCGAGTAGTCATCACAAACCCCAAAGAGCCCCATTTCCTCAGGCGTTGGTAGCCGCTTGAGTCGGGATTTCTTTTTAGATGGAGTGGACACAGACTTGTCTAACTCATCATCCTCAAAACAAGAGTCAGCATCAAACAAATCCAAGTCATAGCCAGACTCGGAGTTGGACTCGCTACTATCTCCTACCATTTTGGATGGAGATAGCTCATCATCGGCTTCATCGAAGCAGAACTCAGACTCGCTTTCAGAGTCGCTGTTCTCTACTTCTTGGAGGCAGGGTAGTCCCTCATAATCCTCCTCTTCCGCACCCATGTGGAAGCACCGTTCATCGTCCTCGTAGAATGAATATTCGGTGCACTCTTCCAAAGTGTACTCGGAGTCATACTGCTCATCCTCCTCCACTGCATCGTCGGCGTCGTATTCTTCAGCCATATGCTTCAGATGTTCAGTTGGAGGAGCCGGGGGAACAGGCTGAGGTGGGGGACCTGCATTTTCTGCTGGCCCTATCTCCTCCTGTTCCTGAACTATCTCGCGCCCAGCATACATTATGGGTGCACGATTTTTATTTTGTGGACACTCATTTTTATAATGAGGACCACTGCACAAATAACAAGTCACTTTGGACTGTTGTGGTTTGGAATACGGGCGTGTACCCGTGTTTCCTCCCCCATCACGACCCATAGGTCGTGGTGTCTCACGGGGTATTATCCTCGCATAGTTGGGTCGAAAATCGCGCTTTCGCGGCTCGTTCTCAACCCGTGCACGTTTTACTAACCGAAAACGTTTATTCTCAATATCCCGCCGCCCAACAGCCATGCGAGGATTTTCTCGCTGATGACTTTCGCGGTGGGGCTTAGGTGTCGAGGCAGCCATAAAAGCACGCACTCGACGTTGCTCCTTATATCTGTCCTCCATAGCTCGCCGCCATTCCCAGGCTGACGCCGCTTCCAGGATTTCCCGGATGCTGCAATACTCCGCAGAAATATTCATGTCCACTAAGCCGTGTAACATTTCTGCAGGCATGCGAGCCATGAATTGTGTTTTAAATGTGTATGAGTCTGGACGTTTAATCATCCGCCTCGCTGCGGTCATGATTTCATAGTAGAATCCTACTATGCCAATCTCCGACGAATATTTCGCCGTGAAGAACAAATCAGTAGCCTTTTGTACCGAAGCGGTATCAATAAAGCGGTCAAACATACCGAGTATGAACTCTCGGTACGTCCAATTCCACTTGGTCCGGTACATACCGGCCACTTGATTTTCGTACCAACTTCGTGCCGGTCCCGACAAAAAGAAACCGTGCGTTTTCAAACAACGATAATCATTATCCTTGCCGCCGAGCCCCATAAGCTCGAACCAGCGAACCATCGCAAGCACATGCTCGTCGAATTTTGTAATGTCGACCACACCGTTATACGAGGGTGGCTGCAAAACCTTCAGCTGTTTATCATCACCGAATATTTTGACGGGTTTGGATGGTTTTCCTAGCGCGTCTTTTAACAGCCGTTCATAATGCACATGAAGGCTCTTGCGCCACTGAATTATGCGACGCGTTGGGATTCCAGCTAATTTTGGGTCTCCCGGTTCAACAATATGATTTTTTTGGTCGCGTTTTCCATGCGAATGATGTTTGCGGCGCTTGTTCCGCTTACACCTTCGTTTGTACTCACGCTCAGATTCATTTGGCTTTTTCCGGGGCGTCTTTGACGGCCCTTTAGAACGCTGACTATTTTCAGTACTCTCACTGCTAGAGTCACCGTCGTTGGGATCAGGCGGAGGTTCCCCTCCTCCCCCATACGCAGCACCACTTCGTGTGTGCGGACTTGACCCTTCACGCGAAAGCCTAGTCACATCTTCAGTACCGAGTGCGTTGTCATCCCAAGCACTATCGGTACTTCCAGATCTCGAGTATGTCTCGGGTTTGTATGTATCATCGTCTGTATCAGACGATCCTCCAGAGCTCGAGGATGGGGGTCCTTCTCCTCCTCCACCTACAGGTGCAATAAACGGGCTCGTGCCCGCTCGGTTGTATTTAGTACTTGATTCCTCCTTCTTAGGTGGAGTCGAGTTTGTGCTATTATTGTTTTTCCGATCATCATTGCGCTTGGAAGATTTTTCTTCCCTGCGTCCCGATGATTCCGCTGCAGGAGCATTAAAGCTCCCGTTAGTTATATCAGGAAACTGCGCATCACCGATTTTTAATTCTGGTGAACGCGAAGTTTCCTGTTTGGGTGCTGGTTTTTTATCACCACCCAGCGTACCCACAGAGCTCCCCCTGCTTCGAGCAGGAGCTACTTCAATTGGCTTCCCGGCATCGTCCCAATCGATGCCCTGATCAGGAATACCACTAGAACCGGCTCGCATTAAATCTTGCAGCCTATAGCGCTGCAAAATAACCCGGTTCTCAAAGCTATGTGTAAGACGCAGGTTTGGATCCATCCTTACTTGAGGTCGTGGTCCTTTTCTCACTGGGTCTACATTATTTCCCGCAGAGGGTATCTCTCCTGCACGGACTTTTGCTGCAGCGGGCGCAACAATAGACTGAACTGAAGGAGAGCGGCGAGCTGACGCTCTTAGATTATCTCCTTTCTGCTCTTCAATCTGTATCCGTGCTTCAGCATCTTTCTTAAGACGTTCTGTCTCTGCACGGGCTAATTGGGTGGCCGATTCCAGGGCGCGTGTCCGCGCTTCATGTTCCTGTACCTCGGCCTGCGCAGCACGGATGCGCTCCCCAATCTCAGCAAGTTCTTGCTGAGCATACTGCTGCTTTTGTGCGAGTTCGCTCGCAAGTGCATGGTCCGCCGCCTCAGCGGCGAGTTTATCCGCCAAGTTCTCCGCAAATTCGAAGTCTCTAAAATTGCGGAGCTCTCGTTCGGCTCGTTGAAATGCGGCAACTCTTTTTTGATATTCCGCTGAATTTTCGCGCATGGACCGTTCACGCGCAAGGGCTTCATGAGCCAAACGAATAATGGTTGGGTCCGTCCATGTAGGACGTGGCCCCGGATCATTTAACAAGCTAGTAGAATCTGTGATTTCTACTGGCGTACTACTGAGGTCACCATCGGCACGTTGTTTCTCTGCACGACGGGCTTTGCGACCTGAGAACTGCGAGCCGCGTTCTGCCTCATCAAGCTCGCTAGTAGCAGCGTACGCATCTGCTAATGACGCGTAGGCATTCGGACTTGCAATATTAAGTACAGGTCCTACACCGCTCGAATCGTTCCGGAGTGGTGTCCGAGACGATGCATGGGAGCGCACACTAGCGCGACTCCCCGGCAGCCGGCTCGGTGCATGAACAGAGGGTCGAGGGCGCGGTATTCCGCCCTCCTCGTTCTCTCGGGACAACCGGTGCGCAGCTGATTCACTCACCGCGCGTGCCCATTCCGCGTCCCGCACTCGTTTAGCCCGCACATGTGGCGGGTCATCCACATCATCCACTTCTTCGATAGTCGGGTTGTTATTCCGTTTCTTGCCCTTAGATGCGGTTATCTTGACAACATCGTCTGTTAATGCCGCTGCTGTCCCCGGGTCATCGGACTGGAATCCAGCCAGAATAGAAAAAGTTGGTGCAACAGGCGAGCGTAATCGCTCATCTCTGTTGGGATGGTTAAGAGCGCGATGGAACGCCAGCTCTTGCGCGCTTGGCGTCAGAGATGGTAGATCGGACGACGAGAGCATGCTCGTCAACGGGACTAAATTTGATCCTCGATCTTGTAACTGTCCGCTACCGGTGGCAGGGTTGTTCTCACGCGACGGAGATTCTCTCTCGTCGATCGCGATCGAGGCAGAGGGCTGTGCCCTCTCCGGTGGCGGTGGCGGATCATCATCCGCTGCCGCACTACGGTCTGGCTGCCGCGAGGATCCTTCTCCCGCGAGCGCTTGAGCTTCGGCCTTGAGAAGAGCTGCTTTCAGCCTCTTCTCTTTGGCCTTTTCTCTTTTTGTTCTAGTGCCCTGCCCCATCTTAATAGGGCAATAACGTAGCAATGAAAGTTTTTAATCAACTAGATCGTTCGCTACTGCAAACGGATCTCGCCTATATGTAGGCAAGCGCAATCTTGCCGAATAGCAAAATTTTTGCACTTCTCCAAAACCTGGCTGTTAAGCAGGTGAAAAAAAGTGTTAGGGCCTCTGATAGGGACCTTCCGACACTCTTAGTAGGGAACACGATCACCAGGCTAATCTTTGTAGATTCCAGAGATGTGTAGTGTACGAAGAGTAAGTAGGAAGGATAGAGGTAAAGACTAGTAAACAAGTAGACTAGTATTTATACAAAGGCCGTAGGCCTTGGGTCATAATAAACGTACGTCGCAAGTAAACAAAGAGTCCGTGATTGCCCAATACGGATAGGGGTGAACGCGTCGTAACAGGGAATGCGACGGATTTTCTGGCAAAGACGAAGGAAGATGTCGTAGAAGTGAATGGAGGTGATCTATCCGAGCCACAAGTGCCTGCGGCGGCCCAGTAACTAATTTGACCTTTGGTTCAGCAAATTTTCGCGACATAGGGAAGGACGAAGAGGAGGACTGTTGATTGATGTAAATGTATTTTCTTGTCCGTGGATGGCACGAGAAATAAATTGGTTATTCCGGGCCATTGTCCACAATTCGAACTCAATTGTGCAAATATTTCTTCATACAAAAAGGCGCCAATAAAACAATGCAGTGGCCCTGCCGCAGCCTGCTTTGTGGTGGTTGCCTCTTTTGGCAACGGTCACGATCACGGGAGCTCCTTTGCCTGAAAATGAAGCAACAGCCTTGTCACGGTGCTCAGGGTGTTGCCTCCATACAGGTACGTACAGTATATCTGTCAATAATCTTAAGCAGGGGATATTTCTATATAGGGTGAATTTTTGGTGTTGCACTTCAGGGTGTGGAATAATTTATTCTGAGATCTGACGGTGTGAACTTTTGTTGGTGACAAACACTTGCGTATATGTCTGAATGCATCAATACTGTTACACAGACATCGATCGATATTAATCGGGAGCGCTAATGGACACCATATCTGCCGACGGGATATACCCAGTCACCATGCATCAGTGTACTGTCCCCAGACCCAACACGTGCCCTGTATGTAGATCCAGGATCGGCAGGCGAATTGCGCAGAGGACTGAGGAGTTGAGTATATAATGTATTATAATTATAACTAGAATTGGGACTAGAAGGAAGAAGAAGTAACAAAAGAACCAACGCACGAAGGGACGATTTTCTTTTCCTTTTTGCTGCAAGAAAGGTCCATCTCATGCTGATCCCAACTTGAAGTCACATTTACTTGCTCTCTCACTCGTTCGGTCGCTTGGAGGAATCCGAATCCATCCTCGTCCTAGTTCGGGTTCTCATCGTGTTCTTAAGTCAGGCTCCAGGCGGCACAGAGGGACAGAGAACAAAGAGGAGGAGAGTGTTAGTCCCAGTGCTAGTCGGGCTCAAGGAGGAGACAAAATACGGCGAGTGGAACACCGTACGCATGGAAAGGAGGCCAGACCAAGAGCAAGACTACAACCAAGCAGAACCTGCGGAGGATGCACAATAGCGAGAGTTTTGGTATGAGATACATGTCGGATGGTCGAAACGAAAGATGGTGCGAAAGTGCCCGAGCGACGGGAGCCCGGGGGATCGAGTGGGGCGGACGGTGTGTGATCACGAGGAGCGAGAGGGCCAGGGTGAAAAATCGAGATTGAGATCAAGATCAATACGGCGGGAACAGCGGGAGGCGTACAATACGGATCGCGCACGGAGCGAGAGGTGCGAGATCAAGAGGGCGATGCAAAAGCGTCGGTACCCCCGCACCGTGAGGAGTGGATCGCACATGCGTGCATGAGAATCGGGAGAGCCTGAAGCACGGAGCACAAGTACTAGTGCGAAACGCGTTCGGGGGCGGGGCGAGGGACAGGCCAACACGAGAAGTGCTAAGATGGCCAGGGAGGGCCGAGGGAAGGCGGGCGCGCGCGGAGTAGAAGGAGTGCGCATGCGGGCGGCAAAGGCGGCGCACACAGGGCAGCGACGAGGCGCGAATCAAGGATGTGCAGCGGGAAGAACTGTGGATTGCATGTAGAAATAAGTAGATATGGAGTACGGACCGGACTTCGAAGGTGGGAGCTGGCGGCGGCGACGTGGCAGGGCAGGAGAAAGAAAGAAGAAGCCTGGGTAGATCCGGTTCAAATCGGCAGCGATAAAGGCAGAGGGCGGGTGATCGAGGATGCGCTGTTGAGAATAAAACCAGCGCCACCGAGAAGCAGACGCCGTGGAGTGGCGAGGAACGCGAGCGGCGTGTGTATGTGGCACATAGTCCGGGTATGTTAGCTGGACCGTGTACGCTCAAGACAAGGGGTGATCTAGATGGTTATGCACCAGCCGTAGTAGCGTGGCCGGGACCCGCCAGCTTCAATTTTCGATGCCATCAAGGCGCCATCAGTGGCTCCCTGGTGATGCCATCAATACATGCCGGCCCATTGTCCTCCAGCTACCTCCACCTCATCCTGCACACCAGGTAGGAGCCCAAATATAGGGCCTCCCAGGGCTCTCAGATGGCCAAGGTCAAAGGTCCTTCTTCATCCCTAACCCTCAGATGCCACCACCAATGTCACAGTGGTCACCCTTGTGACTGCGCGGTCAAATTTGTGCTCAGCTCGTCCTCGACACAGTTATAGCGTGTTCTATGGCCCACAACACATTCTAAGCCATATTTATTTAATCTGGGATCCTTCAGGAATTTTTCTGGCCCTTTGCTGCACTTTGTTAAGACTTGCCTTTTATTTTGAACCATGTTCAATTTGATGACTCTTAGGGTCACAATATCAACTCAAAAATATTTTTCTTGATGCCTCAAAGGCCTTTCCATGAGTTTCTATCATATTTTACCACGAAAAATGCGAGCGACGCGTGAAGAGACGCGCGAGACACGAAAAGTCACAGATGTGACAATGTCACATTTTGGTGGCAAAGCCCCCCAAAAAAATGAAATTAGATTGAGTTACCCCTGCTGCTAGTTAGTATTATGGAAATACTGTAGTATACTGCACCTGTTCCCCCAAAAGAGAGGAATGTGTTGGGAATGCGAGAGGTTTCCGAGAACAATGGGCCGGTGGCCAGCCGGCTTCTTGATGAACTGATGGCGAGCTCGCTTAGCCTAGCTAAACGAAGCTGGCGGGTAACGGCCACCGTAACCAGTTTACCTCGGCTACCCCGGAAGACTGACTGGCTTGAGTCTCGCCCTCGAGATATAGTCCTCATCGTGAGGTCAACTCTCCTTTGGTGGCAGAGCATGCCATGAGGCCTCATTACAAGCGCACATATTCCGACCTTCTGATCCGAATCTTGTCTTGACTGTGAAATCTCTTGGGTCTGAATTGGCTGTCCCCGCAGTCCACTTTCTATCCATGTAAGTTATTATATGTCCCAGATCGACCTGGACATACCTTTCTCACAGACTTTCCTCAGCATCAATTTCTGTCCCCACCTTCATCACAAGCCGGTCAACCATCTACCCTCAGAGGTGGCCGCGTCTCATTGATCCTTTCGCACATTACTGTATATGTTCCGTTTGTCTAGTCTCCTGACTCTTTCCCTCTCCTTTTATTTCCCCACCGCTAAGGCTACCCTCGAGCAGAAATCCCACATCCACACTAATAAATTGGCGCGAGTGTTCGCAGCCCGGGATATGCTAAACGCCTATCATGATTCAGTCTGAATTTCCCTCGACTTTGAGTGTTTCATTGAGTTGATTCGCGGTGCGCCTTGAGGAGGAGCACTCGTTGCCCTTTACAGAGGCACGTATTTCAAGTTAATGTGTATGCACACAGTGAATGCATTGGCTGACTGACTCTGTTCCAGATGTATAATTATCATATAACCCGTAGCGTCAGTGCGCAGTTCCACGGCCAACTCGAACTGGGCCCACTCATGGACCCGAAATGAGTATCTAAGATATTCATCTCATCGCCTGGAGTTCGATGTACATGTGGGTCATGACTCTGGTTATCTAGGCCTCTCTGATCCTCGAGCAGATGTAATAGATCCTGGAGCACAATACTCACTCATCTTACTCGCTAATAATTTGCCACATGCTTTCTTTTCAGCGGGTATGTCAATTAGGGTATATATCACATTTTGTCGTCAGGTTCCCTTTCGTAGGCGCGCCTCTAGCTGCAATCATCGCCAAGCCAGGCGTAGGTGTACGTTGAGTCTCTGGCCGGTATGGCGCCCAAGGGATGGAACGGAACATGTAGTAAGTAGGCTTCCTTCCACTCCGGCATTTAAATTTTTTTCAAGGAGCAGGGACAGGCCAAAAGAGGCGAAAGTCGCAAGACAATATCTCCCGGTTCAATGATTTGGCCAAGGACAGTGAATGAAGAGATCTATTCCCGGTTACGTTTCAATCGTGGTTCAACGCCTGTCTTGATTCACGTAAATCTTCCGCGGGTATGTTGGTCCACAGACCTCGACTCTTTTATCTCACAGCGCGAACAGAGGTCTAAGGACTTGCCGGTGGGCAGGATAAAATATATTGAGGAGAGAATTTCAGTATGATCCCTGTTCGATTCGGATTCCGGAGCGGGTCCTTGCCAGGCGTTCTGTGGTTGATGATTTCCGATTTCCTGCTCTGTGCCCCGCGCGCGTATCACCCCTAAACTCACTGAGTTCCGGAGGGGCTGGAAATTACCGCAATAATATTGCTGTAGCCTTCTCGACGTAAATCGGTCCCATGCACATGTACAGGACTGGCAGCGAAATGGATTGCAGCCGGTGGCAATGTGTATACGTTGAATCATTCCGTGTATCTCGAAATGGTGAAGACTCACAACAGCATCAGTCCATGCATGCGTCTCTTGATTTCAACCGAAATTTGGTCCATGAATATAGATCTTAACTCTGCGGCTTACCGGTGGCAGCTCATTTAAATTTAAATTTCGCCTGCTGCAGCTGCGGCTGCGGGCGTCGGCGTGGGGATACGGAGTGTCAATGGGGCGCATCACATGTCACCAAAGCAAACCTGATTTGCCATTGAAGTACTAGTACTCGAACGAGAATGAGGTGTCTGCGTGTAAGATGCGGAGCGCGGAGGACATGGATCGAACAGTACAAAAGAAGCTCGGATACCATCCGCAGGGCATTGAAGATTGGGAGTTTTCAGCCCACGAAATGGAATGAGAGGAGCCTGCGGATGGGCCCGACCTAGGGGCCGAAGTTGGATGAAGTGCTAAAGAATGTAGTCAGTATTCGCATTGACGTTGAAAGGCTTGGTGGGGTTTTAGCAGGCGAAGCAGGGCAGCCATCAGACAGGCGAGCAACAACTGCAGAGGCCGGGCTGGACTGGGTGGAATTGAAACGCGGACTTGAGGTTGGAAGATTGAGAACGGAGGAGGATCAGCGATAGAAAAAGGAGAGCACCGATCTGTAAACAAAAAACAGAAAGAGAAGACCATCCAACTCTTGCTCGGTCGGGATGCGAATAAGACTCCTCATTTTATCAGTCCCAAGTCGACAGAGGAGTGAGTCCGGAGCGCAGACAATAGAAGCCAAGAATGAGAGGATCCGATACCGATACAGGGTAGAAGGCCCTGAAAACAATATGAGATAAACAATCCAGGAAACGAAAGCATAAGCAAAAGAGCGGATCCGCAGGAGATCAAGGGAGAGAGCTCGGCTGGCTGGCGGTGTCGCATCACACTGGGTGCAGACGTGCTAGATAGCTAGCTGGATTGGAATGGATCCACCCAGAGGGACATAAGCGAGGGAGAGCCACAGCTGAGGGAGAGGCGGTGCGACGAGCGTGTGACAGTGGAAGGAAAGTAAGGTGCAGCTGAGCGCTGAGGGAGGGGGCGGAGGCATACGTGCAGGGAGTGAGATCAAGATCCATCGGCGTGACGCATGCGCAAGAGCGAGGGTACGCGCGCCGTCGGTCCGCGGTCGGAATATCCATTGGCGGGGATGGTGGGAACGGTGTTGGGCATCAAGGGTCGGCGGCTTCGGACGTTAACTGGGAAGAACACGGAAGCAAGGGCATGGGCGATGTAGGCGGACGGGAGGCGTATGCCATATGGTGCAATGGACGAGATCTGGATCGAGCGGCATGCGGACACATGTGCAAGAGCGAGGTTGCGCCGTGGTTGGTGGTCAGACCATTTGAAGGAACTGTTGTGCATCGGGCGTGGGCGGCGTCTGGCGTCTGGCGTTGGCTGGGTTGGGGCAGAACTAGGGAGCAAATAGGCAAGGGAGCAAGGAACGGGCGATGGTCGATGATTGGGATCGGGGACTTCGGGGATTAGGAAGAACAAGGCGAGTGAGGCTGAACTAGAAAGGCAGTGGTTCTAATGAGAAACAGACGCCACGGAGGCGAGGATAAGCGAGGCATGGGCCAAGGCGACTCGGAGGGTGTGTGTGGGTATGGGGCTGTTGGTTAGGACGCGTGTACATTGCACGCTCGAATCGAGGGCTGGCGAAGATGGATACGCACCTGTTCGCCAACTCCATCCCAAGCCGCTAACCCACTAACCCGGCACGCCCCCACTCGCGCCTCTTTCCGCCAGCCGACGATGAGCTCACAGAACGCACTAGAAGGAGGACAGGGCTAGTGTCCTCTTGTTTTGGCCATGGATCTGGCGGTAGATTGAGAGTGCACGGGATTCCGTGCGTTCTTAAAGATGGCAATGAGAGGAAGAAGAGAGAGGACACCGGCTCATCCGGCCCGACTTGATGCATCGGTGGCCATCAGTAAAACTACACATTCGTCTTTCGCATCTTACATCTTTAGAGGTCATCTTTCGGCATCTTTGTCTTGTAGAAAACATCTTCTGTCTTGGAAAGGGCATCTTTGGACGTCTTGGATCTTTAACCTCTCGTCTTGCATCTTTGGGCATGTTGTGTACATATTAGGTATCTAAAAAGCTGAGATCTCGCATATGAAGGATGGAAATTGTCATTTCACGGGCATGATCTGAGTTGATGCGTAATTGGTGATTCCCCTCAAGTGCACGGGAGAAGTGGTCAAGATCATTGGGCCAAAAAGAAATCTCAATCGGGACGTCCTTTATCGTGCCAAGGAGGCCGGAAAAGGTATGCTAAAGTTTTTTCAGGGTCTTTTTGAATCACACACCGGGGGAATTCAACGCGGGGCAAGCGGAAGTTTGCGAGTTTGGCCAAAATCAAGATGTGGTGAAATCTGACCAGTCATTCAAACTCCGCTGGCCCGTGCGTAACCATGTGATGTTTGATGGATGTTGATCAACGATCACTCGCACCTTGTCTTTTCCCCTCATCCCTCACACCGCTCTCGTGCTCTCCCCTGCCTCTACTCCCCTGGTCCTCGCCATCGGGCCCGTCCCACGTTCTGTTGTCTCTCGGTGGTCCTTCACCACTCTTGGATGTTGTCGGGATGACGTGCCTGTCTCAGTCACGCTTACTCAATATCGGCTGCTCGTCATGGCAAGCTGAACGCGAGGACCTCCAAGCTCAAGCCCTCAAGCTTCAAGATCCCTCAAGTTCAAAGCCCTTCAAGTTGTCTTCAAAACCAACTTTAACTACAAAACTATGCAAGCTCAAGCCTTCAAGCTTCAAGGCACTACTGTATCCTGTCAACTGCACAACACTATACCTCGAGATCCCCCTCAGAGCCTCTCAAAACCATCAAATAGCCAAACTCGTGTTCTCTTGGTCTCTTGGTGTCCCAATGACGTTGACCGTGGCACAAGGTACGTATCCATACTATTCCATTCCCGCGCTGACTTATATCTTTGTTTCCTTCAAGTAGCGGCCACCTGTTTCGACTTCGAGCCTCTCGTACCATGTCATAGCACTCATCAGGTGTCTTTTTTTTGCCTTCGTTGGTGCGTACTATGGTTGTTCTGTGTGTGTGAACAAGATAACGATGATTCCTCTGCAGTAATCCGTTTGGATGAATATAATCCCAGTTTCTCTGTGCCACCCTACCTCGTGTTCCCGTACATCGAATGTATCACCTATATGCTTTAATATATTGTCTTCAAACGTATCTTTGCGAAGCTTTGTGAGGTATAAAACATCTTTTGAGCAGATCTTGGTCAAGACTCTCGTCGTCTTGGGCATCTTTCCCAAGACGCGAGTCTTTCCTAAGAAAAGTGAATCTAGTTTGGAAAGACGTGACGTCTTGGCGGAAAATACGTCTTTCACGTCTTTCACGTCTTGATAAAGACGCCAAAGACGTCAAAGACGAAAGTGTAGTTTTACTGATGGCGGCATCGCCACTGCGTCATTGATCCTTCGTCTTCTCTCTTGCCATCGCAGCTTGCCCGACCATTCTCCGTGAAACTCTCCGGGTCTATCTTAATACTCGTGATACCTATCCGCGTTGATACAGTACGATGCTGCCTGAACGCACAGCGGACAATGTCCTCCAAATGTACTCTCTGTTGATCTCCTCGGGCTGCTTTCTCTGCGTATCATTCGAACCTAATGCCCACTTGCCTTTATTTTGTTTTGTTCTCCTCTCAGCACTCGACGCTGAACCCAACATATCCCATCTCCATCTGTCGCCCACCAGGCTTTGTTTTGAGTACCGACTCCGATGCGCTTCTCGAATAACTTGTACGGCATACAACACCGATTAGAGCTAACACCCGCCCAGGATGAATCTTGTGCCCGGGGTGCAAACTCCCGCGCATCTGTTGCCCGATCCTGCTTCATCCTTTCCGATCTCGCGTTTCAATACTATCCACCCGCCGCTCCGTCTCCCCTGGCTGCTTTTACCCATCTTAGCTTCAATATTCAATTCCTGCTATACCTCATCCTTAAATACCTCTCGGTTGCGGACTTCTCTCGTTCAAGTCCCCGCCCTCTCTGGTTCCTTGCGCTCGCGTCATATCCTGATTTCCATCTTACTATGTCTGGCGATTGGCGCTTCCAGATGCCTGAACTCTCCCCATTCGCATTGAAATCCCTGGGTCCCGTTCTCCTTACTGCTTCCTGCTCTCCGTGTTGCCTCGACTTCCTGCTCGGCGTGAATTTGAATTATTGTTATCTGTGTCGCCTCCAAGCATCCCCAGCGCCCGCGCTCACCCGTATGCCTATGTGTCCTTATCCTGATTTCTATTTATTTATCACCACATACTGTACAACTCGTCTTTCTCGCACCGCATGCCCATTCCCCTCCTTTCCCCTTACTTCCATTCCCACTCACCTGAAGTGCGGATGTTAATGCCAATATCGGATACAGATTTCAGCCTTCCGTCCTCCGTTCCACATCTCAATACTGGCAAGCCCCACGCTCCTTAGTTTCCCTCGGCTGCAGCGTGCGTCCGTCCTCGCGGTTGCCATGATGTCCTCCTCGCTCTGACGTTCCGCACTCCGCATAAGTATATCCGTGACACTTGCGCGATCTATGATGTTCGTGTACTCGAATTCAACACCTCTGCCTTGGACCAGGCGTCTCCTTTCCGGACAGTTGACTGCTGTCCACTGGCGGCGGCTAGCCGCTCTGCAAGTTGATTTGGTTCCTCCTCCTATGTGCTGGTGGCGTTCCTTTAGACTTCCGCCTATGTTCCGCGCTCCGCATGCCGTGTCGAAGTGATGTAAAGACCTGATTCAATTCTTCCCCGTAATTCCGACAAATCTATTAGTATGTGCTAATCGCATACCTTTCAACATCCACCTCTCACCCTTTCTCTTTTGGTGGTAATGCTGCACTGTATGCGTGCGCTTCGGCTCGCGCAGGAGAGGGTGGTTCGCACTTCACACGCGAATCAACCACGGTGCACCACAAGGTACACCTTCTCCGCGTGATAATTCATAGGACATCCGAGTCCGAGACTGAGACCGAGTCCACTCAAACTATTGTCGCGCTCCGCTTGCGCTCACTCCTTCGGCTGCGTGCGAGCGACGGCCTGCGCGCAGTACATGCAATCTTTCCAGTTGAGTGCAATTCAATTCGTCTTCCTCCAGAAGTAGGGTCAGCCGCATTAACCCAGAGAGAGGTTGACTGATATCACTGCACGCTGTCTTGATCCACACCCCGCGCAACTCGTTGGAGGGCTGGCGGCTGGACTTGGGCATCATGAGCTTGATTTAAAAAATCGCTTCGATTTCCTTGTGGCCCACGGTTCTTCTTGGGTCACATCGTACCAGTCCGTGGGCACGGAGCATGCAGATTTCTCTGGGTTTGGTTTCGATTTATCTTTCTCTCGGTTTTGAGCCGTGTCACGAAAAGATATTCTCATTTCAATATCCTCAGCTGTTTCATCTCACATTCCTACCCACGATTGCGGGGCCACCAACCGGTTCAGTACTGCGGTATCTTGCACCATTCATTCCCGCCCTTTATGCACCACAGACTTCATTTCGCGCGGTGCACACCTCACCCGAATATCCATCCGAACCCCGGCGTCTAGGCTGGCAAAGTGTTCGACTCGGGAAAGCTTTTTTTTCGAGTGGTTGTCTCGTTGGGTAGTTCAACTCTGCATTGCTGAGGTTCCTTTCTTTGCCCGCAGCCATTCAATGTGACCAATGTAATAGATATCCCGGTCCAAGTCCATCCTTTGCCCAAGTCCATCATTGAAATTCTGAATTATTGCATGCAAAAGTTTCGATGGGAGTGCTGTTGGGGCATTTGCACTCGGTTCGCTCGAATTTTTTGGGGGAAGCAGGGAATATCAAGAGATTTTTATGGGCCCATTGGAGAAAGCCTGGTAGACACAGAGGACCTTGTCTTCCCGACATCTGTGGAGATATTTTCACAGTTGACGGCTGGTGAAAAATGAATTGGCGGAAATTGAAATTATTCAATACGGAAATCGCCGAGTGCGGTTTTGATGGTCCAGACTGCAGAGCTACTGCAGAAGTAGTGCTACACCATTGAATATTGAATGCTGGGTCGATGCTGGCCAGCCCATCGAGTCAAGTTTCTGCCAAAAAAAAAAAAAAAAAAAAAGACTTGTCACAGTCGTTGGTGCGGTCAAGGATCAGAAAAAAAAATAAAAAGGAGCGGTTTGACGACGGGAGATACTGGGCAGGCTGTCTGGGCTATGCATCGAGTAGACACATTCAACAGCCGAGCTTGTACATTCGGACCATCGGGCCGAGTAATGCGGCAAGAATCTGTATGAGTCATACAGTATGACAGGCTGTGTTCATGGGCTGTGTTCTTTGAGCGCCGGCTGTCACTACTCTTCCTTTGCTCCCACCACCACCCCACCACCCTCTACCGACGATGGCCTCGACACATGTTTCCGAAGCACTTATCCCTTGGGATCCCGATTCCAACAAGGCAGTTGCGAAGACAGAGGAGAATGGTCCTGATGGTGGAAGATGGGCACTAATGCGCAGCGGCTTGTGGTCTCCCTCCCCGGGTCGCACCTTGGATCGGGCTTACACCTCCTTGGGCAAGGTACTTGAGACACAGGCCAACCGCGCTGCATACAGTTTTGGGCTGGGACCACATATCGTGGCCCAGAAAATCAAGTCCTACTTCGGAAACGGTGAAGAACGTGTTCTACAATTGGAATCTTTGTGCACCTCCATCCCGCCGAAACTCGAAAAAAGGTGCCACAAGTTGATAAGATATGCTGTTCCGTGTGTGTTCTATATGATGTGAGAACTGCATGTAATGATGGTCCCCAGAACCGAATCTGCTGATACCCAGTGCCGGGCCTTCAAGGACATCATGGAAATTGTTACTCTCTTTCCTGGACTTCGTGCTCTGTTCCTGCATGAAAAATATATAGAAGGCAACACAAAAATGGAGGCCATTTCCGCATTATGGAGCCGTGCAGATGGTGCACCAGATGACAAATGGACATTCTGGCAAATGGTGGCTGCAACCTGCTTGGCCGATACCACACTCTCAACAATCTTGGAGGACAGTGCCATCTCATTGCTCACCACCTGTGATGCAGGGGGACTCGGTGTGATTGAGCGGTTATTAGTTGAATATGATTGCTCGTGAGTGACATTTTTATCCATTGTATCCATTCTGATTCACCATTGAAGAGCTTCAACATTTTCAAGGGCACTCTGCATCCGGTACCTCGGCGGGATTCTTGATCTACCTGGATTTTGGTCTGAGACTGGAAGTGTACACTCTGATGTTGCAAACAAGTTATGTGGTCTAATGACCCAAGTGCTCAAGGACATCGGGGTCGACATCCCAGTGCTGGGCCCTGCCAATGAATCGGAACCACCATTTGACTATGATGGTGTTGACTTCCTTGCCACGACTATTCTCACTGGTCTTTCAAACTGGTTGCAGAAACTTGATCACGTGAATTGGCCCATACAACACTGGTTTGACAGTTTCCGTGAATTTCTTCAGTTGGTACGAAGGTGAGAACAAACAATTTTATTCCTTCAATATCGGTGACGAATAAAGACTTTCCAGACCACGTGCTGAAGAGTTCCTTCCCAATTCTTGCACATTTGCAGCGACCATCTTTGAAGATATCCTCGCAAGTAGTTATCAAAAAGCAGAGTTGAATGTCATGGTCGATGGGTGAGACAGTTGAAAATGTGATATTGATAATGACCTTAGGGTGAACAGGGAACACAAAACCTCAACGAATCGAGATACACCTGACAATCACTTGACGGAATTGAGCTGTGAAAACGATTCAAGTAGTCTCCACTCGGATCACTCGCTCGATGAGTCAGAAGACCCTGATTCACTACAAGAGGATGATAGTGATGTGCAGAGTCAGAATTCTGGACTGAACTCTGTTGAAGAAGATATTTCATCCAATTCAGATGACAAGAGTCAGGATTGCATCGGACAAGTTGTGAGAATATTTTGTTTTTTAAAATACGCCTGATTGAGCATAGCTAGGATCATGATATTCACGATGCCGGGGAATGTGCTACTCGTACCACAAATTTATATGGAGATCTTGTGAGTAGATGAATTAATCAGCATGGTTGAACTTCATTAATCCCAAAATTCACAGACCGGTGGAATAGTGATTGCACAAGATACAAGCTCCCGCCCTCTTACAGAAACACTTCTAAAGCAGCTAAAGGAGTATAAGCTTGCACTGCATGAAAAAGAGAGGGACCTCGGGGATAATCATCCAGACACACTGCATGCCATGAAGGATTTGGCACTCACATATTATTACCTGAGCCAACTCAGGCAGGCAAAAGTTTTACAGGTTGCAGTGTTCAAGAAACAAGCAACCATTCTAGGAGAAGACCATCCAGACACTCTGCAGACCATGTCAAGTCTGGCATCTACATACCACCAACTGGGCCAGTATGAGAAGGCAGCAGAGCTCGAAATTTCAGCCTTGGAAAAACAGAGGCGCCTTCTGGGTGAAGATCATTCAGACACTCTGCGTACCATGGGCAATCTGGCAGGGACATACATGGTACTAGGCCAATTCACAAAAGCAGAGGCACTTGAGCTTGAAGTCCTCGAAAAGCGGAGGCACTTTCTGGGTGAAGATAGTCCAGACACTCTACATGCCATGTATCATCTGGCAACAACATATCATACCCAGGGTCGGTTTGAGGAGTCACAGGCACTTTTGGTTTCGGTGTTGGATAGGCAAAGGAAACTTCTGGGTGAAGATCATCAAGACACTTTATGGACCATGAGTAATTTAGCATCGACATACCACAACACAGGCCAGTTGCACAAGGAAGAAGCCCTGGAGGTTGTAGTGTTGGAGAAGCGGTTGGAATTGCTGGGTGAAGACCATCCCAACACTCTACAGGCCATGGGCAATTTGGCAGCGACATACCACAATCTAGGCAAGTTCCTGAAAGCAGAGGAGCTTTCTGCCACAGCCCTTGAGAAGTGTAGGAAGCTTCTGGGAGAAGATCATCCAAAAACCATTTGGATTATGTGCAATCTTGCATTGACCTACCACAAGCTAGATAAAGTGCCAGAGGCAGAAGAGCTGGAAAGACTTGTTGAATATCACGAAGTGTAGATAACATGTATGCTACTGTGGAGGTAGATCTCCTTTTGTTGTTCATGTTCAGGTTGGGGTTTATTGGATTCGACTGAAATGTTGTTCGCGGTTAATCCGGTAAACCTGAGAGATATAGCAGAAAACATCTATAAGTAGAGGTCGAAACAAAAAGAAGGAACAGATAGACAGACCCAGAACAAAAGAGGTGTGAGGCGTAAGAACTCTATCTCGACTGCCATGTGTACGAGTGAAAGCAAGGAAGAGCACAAGCAAATTTAAATGCCATCTCGACTCTCATTTGCTCGCTTGCTCGCAAGAAGTCTGGTTCCAGTCTTTTCCTAGTTAGACATAAGGACCCGACAGAGTCTCAGGCCGAGTCCGCGATCGAGCCTGAGTGCAGTGCACGGAGGAGGCAAGAACGAATTGCAAAAAGAGTCGCGAACAAGAACCATGTAGCGGTGACCCGATGTCAGTGGGAGATACAAAACGAAACAAACACCAAAGAGCCAGGAGCACGAAGGGTTGGCAAGCTAGCACCAGAGAGACATGCTAGAGTTAGTTGATTATTTGCACTCACTCGTACTGGATTGATGGAGGGACAGGGAAGTGGGTACATTAGGCAGCGTGGGGAAAGGTGCGAGATCGAGATCGAGACGAGCAGCGCACGGGGCGCGAGAGCGGATCGAGCACCACTGGGAATTTGAAGCAAAGAGTACAAGTATGGAGTACGGATGCGGACCATGGAGGTGGCAGCTGGGAGGCATTAGGTGAGATGGAGAGAGAGGAGGGAGTACCAGCCAAGGGGGTAAGGAATCAGGCGCTCCGCGATGCTTACAGCTGATCCAATATCACCAGCGTCAACGGTCAAATTGCACATGAACGCAGAGGCTCAAACAGGACTTGAGACATGAATATAGAACGAGAAAGAGAAAAAAAGAACAGCATCGGAACGCACAGGAACGGGCGAAAGAAGGACCATGAAACTCGCGAGGCGTACGCGCTAACGAGCGCACGAGTGCACGAGTGAAGAAAGAAAATAAATTTCATCTCAACTAAAAAGACAAACTGCTCCTGACTGTGACTCTTATATGTACGAGCGGGCGAGCCAGCCCGAGTCCAGCTCAAGGTATAGCAAAAGGAACAGCGACCGCGTCCGGTGAGCCCCGAGCGTGGAGGGGGGGGCAACAAGGAATAGATGTAATGTCGGTGCGATATGCGCCAGGAATAGCAAGTAGAAGGAAAGCAACAAAGCGTTGGTGCAGGAGCGCGAGGGGCCTGGCAGCGCAATTGGTTGTTACTAAGACTGGGTTATCCGTGTTGGTAAAATGTTGCCGACGCACGGGTATGGGTTAATATCTACAGCATTGAACTGCGTCCTCCCACCTTCGAGTCTTGTCTTTTCATATTCAGCCTCCACCCATTGCTTCATCCTTTATCTTCCTCAATGCTCCCTCCCTTCTGGTTCTCCCATATTTTCATCTCCAAGTTTCGTTCACCCGCCGGTTCCGACGCTGACGCCGATGCACCCATCGAGCGACCGATACGGCACGTACCCTTATGTACCTCTAGTCACAACGTAAACCCGCCAGTGTGACCATCCCCGCTCATCCGTTGCCCGATCCTATTCCATCTTTTCCGCTATTGCATTTCATTCTGCTGCTTTTTTTCCCCTTGCCCAACCCATCCCGCCCTTTTCTTTGCTTCCCGACATTTTTCCTTCTTCAATCCTACCTAGGTCACGGTGCAGACTTGTTCACCATGGGGCGCTGCCGAAAAGTCCCTGCTCCTTTGCATCACATCCTCTCTGCCTTCGTATAATCTGTTCTTGTTGCATTGCCTCGCCCGCCGACTTTTTTCTGACCTCTGAAACTAGGAATCACTGCTTTCGCCATCGCGGCGGTGCCGTATCTGTGCGTATATCCCTCCTCATTCTCGTTCTTATCTTTATTTATTTTCCTTCTCATAAGACCTCCTTTCTAGCACCGCATGCGCATTCCACTCCCATGCCTCCTCGCCCTCCGTTACCCCGCTTCCACTTCCTCTTTCCCGGACGGTGAAGTGGTAACGCCGACTTTCGTTCTCCAGTCCACATCTCGATCCCTGCAGGCACCGCGCTCCTTAGGTCCCGCGGCTGCAACGTGCATTTATCTTGGCGCTTGTCATGACGTCCTCATCGCCGCCCACTCTTGGGCTGTGAGGTTCTGGGAAGCTCTGGGATGTTCTCATTTTCAAATTCCACGCCTCCCTGCCTTCGCCTTGGGTTCTATACTGTGCGTTCCGAGTACTCGTATAGCCTTCGACGTTCACCCCTCAGGGCAAAGCGCACGCGTACTGTCCTTGGGACTCAACACATGTACGCACCGAATTCGCACCGGCCATTTGCCTACTATGCCTTTAGCAGAATGCTTGGTGAGTTTTCTTGGACACTCACATTGGAGAGCGCGCGCTCGCTTCGCCTTCGGGACATGGGACGATGGACTTCTTGGTTCTTTTTTGGTAGCGTGAGCGTGCGCGCATGGCGCTGGCGGGTCAATCTTGTAATAAGACCATTCCGTAATTAAAGGCTTGAAACAGCCAGCCCGCAGAGGGGACTAAATATACCAGGTATAGTATCCTGGACCGAATGTATGCTCCGACTTCCGCGCAATGCAATTATACCACATCCATTCCACGCTATACATTTGTCCCTGCGTTGACCAGGTCTCTTTTGAATTGAAACTTCAATGGATACATCGATATCAATGGAAGCATCCGTATACCCAAGGGGCCTAGATTCCAGGTCAAGTTCCAGATGGCTACGGCCACCTGCTGGCCGAAACAAAGAATCGGCGCCACTGGCTCAAGGCAACGAATTGGCAATAGGTCCATACCGCGGGTGCACGTACTGTAATCCTAGAATACCGCGTAAGATCGATGGATTAAGGCGTCGCACGTTGATTCACATCAGGAGTGTGGGCAAATATTGATTGGATATTGTTGGCAGGCCACGAGAGTAAATCTGCGTCGAAGGGAAAGGACTTCTTCTGTGAAGACGGGCACGGATGATTTGTGATTTGGAATTCGGTGTACTGTAACTGTAGACACATAGATATCGATATTAATTTCGACAACGCTAACGGAAATGTTAACCATACTGTACCATACGCCCGGATATATAATCGACTCAAGGTCATGCTTGCTCGCCAAAGACTGCTGGTCCAATTCATGTTCCGAGGTTCAAGTCAGTTGAGGACGCGCAGAGGAAGCCGTATCAAGGAAGTAGGAGACAGGAGTCCCGGCGAGTGAGAACACCGCGCCGAGGATGCAAGGGCATTGAGCCTAAAGAAGGCAAGAACAGAAATGAATAGCGATGGGTCCGGAATTGACTCGGATCGGATGTAGCAGATGCGTGCTACAAGGGATGAGTGTCCTAAATGGAAACGAAAGCATGGGCGAAAGAGCTGGAGCCGCAGGAGCCCGAGGGAGCCACTAACAGGAGGAGCGAGTAGTGCAGGGTGTGAGATAGAGATCATGATCATGATCGATACGGCGGGGGAGGGCGGGAGGCGTACAGAGTGGAGCGCGTACGGAGAGAGAGGTGCGAGATCGAGTGGGCATGCAAGAGCGTGGGTATCCGCTCGCCGCAAGAAGAGCGTGAGGAGCGGCGCGCATGAGTGCAGCAGTACTGGGAGAACTTGAAGCGTGCGCGCGGAGAACAGGACCAAGTGCGGAATGCGGGGCAGGAGTGCGGAATTTGGGAGCAGAGTTATGGCCGGATGGCGTGAGTGGAAGCTGGCGGCGGCAGCTTGGGCGTAGGCGTGGGCGTCGGGCATCGGGCGGTGGCGGGGCTGGAGAGAAAGGAGGGAGACGAGAACGCGGAACAACACGAGTGGGACTCCAAGTAGACCGGCGTGATAGTCGAACCCAGGAGGGGCGGGCTGTTGGGAATGCTGGAACATCAAGACCAAGGCGAGCGAGAACTAGGAAATTTCAGCCCTGGAAAAGCAGGGGAAACATCTGGGTGAAGATCATCGAGTCACTCTGCATACCATGAGCAATCTGGCAGGGACATACGCAGAACTAGGCCAATTCACACAGGCAGAGACACTCGAGCTTGAAGTGCTCGAAAAGCAGAGGCACCTTCTGGGTGAAGATAGTCCAGATACTCTATATTCCATGTATCGTCTGGCAATAACATATCACAATGTGGGTCGGTCTGAGGAGGCACAGACACTCCTGGTTTCAGTGTTGGATAGACAGAGGAAACTTCTGGGTGAAGATCACCAAGGCACTTTAAGGACCATGGGTCGTTTAGCAGTGACATACCAAGCACTAGGCCAGTTGCACAAGACAGAGGCCCTGGATGTGGTGGTATTGGAGAAGCGGAGGGAACTGCTGGGTGAAGACCATCCCGAGACTCTATGGGCCATGGGCAATTTGGCATGGACATACCACAAACTAGGCTGGTTTCTGCAAGCAGAAGAGCTTTGTGCTGGGGCCCTTGAGAAGTATAGGAAGCTTCTGGGAGAGGATCATCCAGACACCATTCGGACCATGCAGAATCTTGCATTGACATACCGCAAGCTGGATAAAGTGCCAGAGGCAGAAGAGCTGGAAAGACTTGTTGCATATCACGAAGGGTCGATAACACGTAGTCTGCTGTGAAATGGACATCATTTTGTGGTTGGGGTTTGTTGGAATTCATGAACTCTATCAGATTCACCTGACAAGGTAATCCGGAGACCCTGAGAGATGTTGCAGAAAGGAAGTAGACATTGAATATTCACATTGACATATTTCATTCATTGGCAGGCGGGCCGGAGGATTCATTTAATGTCGGAAAGCGGGAGAGGGATGGAAAGCCAGAGTGGTTATGATCAAGGGCACCTGAGTGATCGATGATTAAATTTGGTGTACCGGAGCTGTAGACAGCCAGATATCAATTTTCAATGCCATAAGCGCTAGCGCTAGAGTGAATCTTAACAAAACCATATCAGCCCAGATATATAACCAGTCATCAGGACGCGTACGAATTGTACATGTCCGCATGTGCACAACCTTAAAGAGCAAGATTGGAACTTGAAATATAGAGTTTATTAGAAGTACATCTAGAAGTGTAGGTAGAAGCAGAGAAAAGGGGGACAGACGGCGACATGAGCGCAGCTAAAATTTGGGCTTTCTATAGCCTAAGGTCCGAAAATGCGAGATAAGCGCGAGCTGAATTGGCTTTCGAGAGCCCCAGACCCGAAAATGGGACATGGGCGGGAGTTGAAACAGCTTTCGATAGCTCTAAGAGATAGAGGAGATTTTGTCGAAGTGATGTCGGGGAGGGCGGAATCGACGTCGCCGTGCGAGATCTATAGTGGCGTGTCGTTACGATGTGGCTGTCGGGAAGAAGAAGGAGCCTGTTTCCACCGTCACAAGACATTGCACCGCCTTCCACAGGCTACAGGAGGCGCACCCACAATTCACCGGTATCCAAATATGGCGTGAGAAAGGGGCCACCGAACAGCAATCAGACCCGTTTAAATTTTAATCTTCAAACCCAAGATGATTTCCTGGCGAGTGGGGGCGGGATAGCTCGTGTGGGACCCGTCTGACTTGAGTGTCCTTGCAGTCGACCTTGTATGCATGTATGTAAGTTATTATATGTCACTTATTCCCCGCTCGTCCTCAAGGTACCTTTCACTCCCAGCCATTCCTCGGCATCGCCTTCATCACAAGCCCGTCCTGCTCAGAGGTGGCTGCGTCTCGGTGGTCCTTTCGCATATTACTGTATATGTCTCCGTTGGTCGAGTCTCACGACCCTCTTCCTCCCTGTAGGTTACTCACTGCTATGGCTACCCTCCGGCAGAAGTCCTGAATCCATTGCAATACATTGGCGCGAGTGCTCTCAGCTCGGGAACATGAATGGACCCAGTTCGAGTTGGAACTGCGAGGTCATAGCATGGTTAGAAAATCTGGAACACGGTCAGTCAGCCTATGCATTGAATGTGTGCATGCGAATCAACTGAGGGTTGAAATACATGCGTGCCTCATTTGCACCTGGCGGACAGGCATCGGCGTCGGAAAGTGGCGGGTTCAACTCGTCCAAGGCCATATAGCACAGACCTCACTCTGCACGATGCGCACCTGTCCCAGGCATGCGTCCGATCTCCGGCGTGTCGGCTTTCCACGCGTTCGACTCGGGATCCTTTTGGGGTTTCTCTTTTTCTGCGTGTCTCATTGGTCCGTTTTGGGGTTTATTTCGTCTCTCTTTGGGAAGTCTAAGTCTGCAATCCTGAGACTTCTTTCTTCCCTTGTGGCCATTCACGCTGATCAAGAGATATCCTGCTCGAAGTCTTTTCTTCGGCAACATTCCTCATCGAAATTCTGAATCATTCGCCTCCACACGACACAATAGCGTGTGGCGCACCTCTGAAGTTGGAGTCTTGTTCTTGGCGTACCCAGAACTCTGGTTTGATTCAGGATTGAGTCATACATTGCCGAGTATTGCGATATCCCTTTTGTATTACTGTTGAAACTGTGTAAAATTTACCTTGCAGCCCAATCGCTTTTACAGCCGATTCAAGGTATCCTGCTGGCAACTGGCGGTTCAACTCCGCCCAATGGTATTAGAGGTTGATTTTGAGATTTTTGTGCTCCTGCATTGTACAGGTAATCACTCTGGCTCATCGCGTGCACGAGGAAATCCAAAAGACTCTGGGTGTGAAATAGAGATAGATCTAAGAAAGTCTCTTAGAACAATGAAAAATCTAACCAACTCCAAGAGTCAACCTCCTGTTCGGGGGTATTTTATTCTTCTTCTTCCTTTTTTTCATGAGAACCAGCTGTGACTGGATGATATATCTGATGATTGACGAAGTTCTATGGATGTAAGAGGAGCAGGGCTAACACCCTCTGTGTAGTCGGCGGCAGCGGATGATATTTCCGGTTCGAGAGCCCAGGATGCATCATCGAAAAGTGTGAATCCGGGTTAATTCTATCCTGGCTGTCAGGAAGAAGGGTTGCAGGTGAAATTGTTCGCAGTTGTTTACAAAAGAAAAAAGATATGTTGCGGTCATTGGTGAGGGGAGTGAGAATAGAAAACCCAGGCTATGTAGAATGTACTCGAAGAACACATTCAACAGCCCACCTCACAGCTTGTGTATTCGGATCATCGGGACGAGTGACCCGGCAAGAAGCTGTACGACAGGTATGACAGACCGTGTACTTAGCCTGTGTATTTAAGCGCCGGCTCTTTGCTACTCGTCCCCCGCTTCCACCTTCCTACCCCCCCTACCCCTACTCGCGAATGACCACCACCAATATCTCTGATGCACTTGTACCTTGGAATCCCCCTGCCAAGGGAACAGTCACAAAGACAGAGGACACTCGTCCTGATAGTGGAAAATGGGCGCTAATGCTTAATGACTTCTTGTCTCCCTCCCCAGGTCGCACTTTGGATCGGGTTTACACCTCTTTAGGAAAGGTACTCGAGACACAGGCCAATCACGCTGCATACAGTTTTGGGCTGGGACCGCATGTCGTGGTCCAGAAAATCAAGTCCTACTTCGGAAACGGGCAAGAACGGGTTCTACAGCTGGAATCTTTACCCACATCCATCCCACCGAAACTCGAGAAAGGGTGCCACAAGTTGATGAGATATGCTCTTCCGTGCGTGTTCTATATGATATGGATGCTGCATGTAATGGTGGTTCTCAGAACTGAATCTGCTGATACCCAGTGTCAGGCCTTCAAGGACATTGTGGAACTGGTCACTCTCTTTCCTGGTCTCCGTGCTCTGTGTCTCCATACCAAATATGTCGAAGGTTCAACATCAACAGAGGCCATTTCACCATTGTGGAACCGTTCTAATGGTCCCCCTCGTGATGAATGGTCATTTTGGCAAATGTTGGCTGCAACTTGCTTGGCCAATACCACAATCTCGACGATCTTGGAGGACACTACCATCCCACTGCTCACCTCCTGTGATGCAGGGGGACTCAGTGTGATTGAGCAGATGTTAGTTGAATATGACTGCTCGTGAGTGACAGAACTATCGATTGAATCTGTTCTGATTTCACCATTGAAGAGCCTCAGCATTTTTGAGGGCCCTCTGCATCCGATACCTCGGGGGGATCCTTGATCTACCTGGATTTTGGTCCGAGACAGGAAGTGTATGCTCTGATGTTGCGAGCAAGTTATGTCGTCTAATAAGCCAAGTGCTCAAAGACATTGGGGTCGACATTCTGGCACTAGGCCCTGCTGAGGAATCGGAACCACCATTCGACTATGATGGTGTTGACTTTCTTGCCACAACTATCCTCATTGGGCTTTCGAACTGGTTTGACCAACTCAATCCTGAGGATTGGCCCCTACAGCCGTGGTTTGGAGGGTGCCGTGAATTTGTTCAGCTATTACGAAGGTGTGTATAATCAAATTATCTCCTAACCATTGCAGATCGATATTCTCCAGACCTCGTGCCGATTGTGCATTTGCAACTGCCACATTTGAAGACATCCTCCCAAGTAGTAATGAAAAAGCAGAGTTGAATGTTGTGGTCAACGGGTGAGCGATTTGAAAATGTGGTATGGAAGGTATTGATAATGAATGACCTTAATGTGAACAGGGAACACACAACCTCAGACAATCAAGATACACCTGACAATCGCTTGGCGGAAATGAGCTGTGAAAACAATTCCAGAAGTAGTCTCAACTCGGATCATTCACAACTCGATGAGTCAGAAATCCGTGATTCATTACAAGAGGATGATAGTGGTGCACAGAGCTATACTTCTGGTCTGGACTCTGTTGAAGCTGATACTTCATGCAACTCAGGAGATGAGTGTCAGGAGTGCATTGGACAAGTTGTGAGAGTATTTTGTCTTTAAAAACGGGTCCGACTGAGCATGGGTAGGATAATGATGTTCAGGATTCCAGGAACTTTCAGTCTGTCTCAGATACTGGGCAAAGTTCACATTTATATGGAGATTCAGTAAGTGCATAAAATATATTCCGAGTGGTTGAACTTGATTAATTCTAACCTTTGGGAAATTTACAGACCGGTAGAATAGTGATTGCGCAACATCGAACCTCGCCTCCTCTTACAGAAACACTGCTGAAGAAGCTGAAGCAGCATAAAGTTGCCCTGCATGAAAAGGAGAAGGAGCTTGGTGACGATCATGAAGACACCCTGCATGCCATGAAGGATTTGGCACTCGCATATTATGACCTCGGCCAATTCAGGCAGGCAAAAGTGCTGGAAGTTGCAGTGCTTCAGAAACGAAGAACCATTCTGGGAGAAGATCATGAAGACACTCTGCAGAGCATGGCTGGCCTGGCATCGACATACTACAATCTAGGCCAGTTTGCGAAGGCGGCAGAGCTGCAGGTTTCGGCGCTAGAAAAGCAGAGGGACTTTCTGGGTGAAGATCATCCAGAAATTCTGCTTACCATGAGCAATCTCGCAGGGACATACTGGGCACTAGGCCTACTCACACAGGCAGAAGCACTCGAACTTGAAGTGCTCGAAAAGCAGAGGTACCTTCTAGGTGAAGATAGTCCAGACACTCTACGTGCCATATGTCGTCTGGCAATAATATATCACGGCCAGGGTCGGTTTGAGGAGGCACAAACACTCTTGGTTTCGGTGCTGGATAGACAGAGGAAAATCCTGGGTGAAGATCATCGAGACACTTTAAGAACCATGGGTGAATTAGCACAGACATACCATGACCTAGGCCAATTGCACAAGGCAGAGGCCCTGGAGGCTGTCGTGTTGGAGAAGCAGAGGGAACTGCTGGGTGAAGACCATCCTGACATTATACTAGCCATAGGCAATTTGGCAGCAATATACTATAATCTAGGCCAGTTTCTGCAAGCAGAAAGGCTTGGGGCTGGGGCCCTTGAAAAGTATAGGAAGCTTCTGGGGGAAGATCATCCAACTACTATTTGGATTATGTGCAATCTTGCATTCACATACCGGAAGCTGGATAAAGTGCCAGATGCGGAAGAGTTGGAAAGATTTGCTGCATATCACGATGTGTAGATAACATGTATTCTGCTGTAGAGATAGACACCGATTTTTCACAGATTTCGTTCATGTTTAGGTTGGGGTTTTGGAACTCAGGAAGTCTATCAGGTTCGATTGAAAAATTGTTTGCGGGTAATCCGGTGACCTGAGAGATCTAGCAGGAAGCAAGTAACCGCTGAACACTGACATCAACACTTTTCGTCAAGGTACGCATCCACTGGGTGCCGGCGCACGTCGGGATCGCGGGAAACGAAGCCGTAGACGCGCGCGCAAAGGAGGCGGCCCAAGGTGCCTCCTCTGCCCTCGCGTCCCGGATCATTCCCTTCGAATGCCCCCTCCCCGCGAGCAAGGCTGCGGCGATGGATGCAGGAGCGATGGAATTCAAGGCCCGCTGGCTGGAGGAATGGGCGCTGTCCCCTCGGTTCCGCCACATCTCCCTTTTTGACAGCGCCAAGCCCAGCAATGCAGTCGCAAAAATTTACGATGGATTGAGCCGCCCGCAATGCAGCATTCTCACGCAACTGCGCACCACCCACCTCGCCCTCAACGCTTACTTGTACAGATTCCACCTCGCCCCCTCCCCCGACTGCGAACTGTGTCTCGTCCTCGAGACCGTCCCCCACCACCTCCTCTCGTGCCCCCGCTACCGCCGCCAGCGCCTCGACTTGGTCCTCAAGCTCGGGACAGCGCGCCTCTCCCTACGCCGCCTCCTCGCCACCAAGTCCGATTCCAAGCCCGTGCTGCGCTTCGTGCGCGACACCGGCCGCTTCCCCCGCTACGCCCTCTAGACTCGGACCCTGCCCCTTTTCTCCTATATATCTTTTTACTCTTACTTTACTCTTACTCAGACAGAAAATGACAAGACACCCCGCATCGCACAAACTCATATCTCTCCCACTTAGCGTACCTCCATAGCTCCCCCCCGCGCCGTATCCTTACATGCCAATCCTCCCGTTGATAGCTAGATTACATCCCAGTACTACGTATAGTGCTACATGGGCCCCCAGGGGCCCGCGCGCACTCAAATGGAATTTGCAATGAAATGAACATTTTTCGTCTATTAGCAAGCGCACCGGAGAATTCGAATAATGTAGGAAAATGGGAGACAGACAGCGGTTATGGTCACAGGCAAGGGCAAGGGCACCAGGGTGATCGACCATGAAAATGAGGTGTACTGGAACCGTAGACAGCCAGATATCCATTTCAATACCACGAGCACTCTTAAAGAACCCATATCGGACCCCGGGCCCCAGGATATATAACCACTCATCAGAACACACATACTGTTATCCACAGATCGGAGAGGCGCGATCGGAGGCTGGATCCTAGATCAGTAGTGTTGATACCAGAGTCGGCATCAGCCTGTTTTTTACGGCGGGCAACTACCTATGTTTAGAATATACAGTATTTTAAATATCAGTATTAGCGAGTTTGCGCAGGAGCCATTGGAGCCACCTCGTGGCTTTCGGACCGTGCGCAAACTGGTGGCTCCACCGCCAAATTGTGACGTCAATGGCTCGTTAGTGGCTCTTTTGAGCCACCAGCCTGCTATTTTTGCGCACGGTCCGAGAGCCACGAGGTGGCTCCAATGGCTCTTGCGCAAACTCTCTATTGACGCCAAAGTTGCCACAATCTGCCATTGAAAGCAGGTACCTGCAGGTCTACGTGGAACAGAGTTTGATTGAGGACACGATCGACGTGCAGCGGAAGGTATCGATGTGTACATGTACAGTCAGGAGGGTACTAGTATTCGAACCATGGCACGGAGCAAATGCAAAAAAATGAGCAGGGGAGGAGAGAAAATACTTGAATGCCGGGCAGTGCATGCCAGACATCGGTGTCTACGAGTTGCAAGACGAGATCACGGAAGGAGCGTGCAGATGGCCCGAATTGGGAGGTTTGGGTGAACTGCAAAAGGTATTCGAATGGTAGCTGTGTGGAAAAACGTGGTAGGATTTCAGCGGGCGGGACGGAGTAGCCAGGAGACAGGGAGCGGAGGCTCGTCTGGGCTGGGTGGGGCGAGGTGTGGACCTACCAATGGGAGGGTGATGGCAGGGGTGGATGGGAGTCAGTTAGGTGGATGGAAGCAGAACGACCGCAGTCAAGGCACAAAAGAGCGAAAGAAAACAGAAAGAAAGAAGATCATCTCGCCTCCAAGTATGCTCGCTCGCGGTAAGATTCCCAACTACTAGTCCCAAGACAGCGGAGGAGATCAAGTACGGTGAGCGCCAGGCGGAGCGCGGAGAATTTAAACCAACAATGACAGCTAACTGCAAAACCCTAGAGCACTTTCAAAAAAAGTTCACGAGCAATTTATGACGTCAATTTCCTTTTGAAGCACAGCGCTCCACACCTGCGCGCACTGGAGCACTGTAAGCGAATGTAAGCGATGTCAACGAGCGTAAGTCAAGTTTTTTTAGAAGCGCTCTAGGGTTTTGCAGTTAGCTGGAATGGATTCGATTGCGATACCACCCTCGCGATGGGACAGAAGGCCGTGGAGATACGATACATGTATGAAATCCGATACTGGCTATGCGAAACGAAAGAAAAGGAGCGGATCCACAGGAGAGAGAGGGAGAGAGAGGGCTGGCTGGCGGTCCCGTATCACTCCGGAAGCAAAAGTGTTGGAGAGCGAGTCGCACCAGATCGAGATCGAGATCGATACGGAGGGAGCAGCTGGGGCAAGGTCAATCGGTGGAGACGAGGTGTATGGCGCAAGGAGCGAATTCGAGATCAAGATCGATCGAGGGCGCATGGACGCAGGTTGAGCTAGAATGTAGTGGTTCCAACAAGAAGCAGACGCCATCGCCACGGAGTGGAGGCGAGGATAGGCGAAACCGTCGAGCAAGGCGATCCGGAGCGGTGTGTGTGCATGTGACACATATAGTCCTTGTCTGTTAGAGTTGCGAAGTGTGTATACTCGAAGAGAGGTCGCAAATCTGGGTGGATACGCACCCGTTCACCAACTCCATCCCCAGCCGCTAACCCCACTCGTGCGTCATTTCACCCGCCCGGCGCCCGACGAGCTGGCACTGGAACTTGAGAGAGGAAAGACCCAGCGCCTTCCAGGTTTGTCTACAGCGGATCCGGGCGTTCGAGTCGGCGCCTGCGTTCTACAGGCACGAAAGTGAGGACGGCGATGAGAGGAAGAAGCAAGAAACAGCCGGATCATCCGGCCCGATTGCTTGATACGTCACAGGCCTGCATTGCCACCTCTTTCCTCTCTTCTCGCGCCATCGCAAACCCCCCTTGGCCTCCCCCACTCTGACATCCCAAAAAGGTAACTGCTTACAAAGAAGATAAGATATCGCTAAAGGTATTGGAGAAGTACTTGTATAGTAGACGAAGTAAAATACATATTTTTATGATCGCAAATAAGGATGAGAATACTGTTTCGCACTTAACGCGGCGCGGGATCGGCAGCCGCGGGCCTAGCGCGGTAGAACATGGCAGTGCCGGTTGATTTGTCCCACGTCGAAGGGGTCTTGCCTCGTGTCGATGTCAACCTCTTCTCCTTTCCCAAACACGCTCGCGCCAGCCGTAGGAAGGATGCACCCTCCCGTTCTAACGTTTGGAGCATCCGTTGGTCACGGAACTGGCGCTGGAACTTCAGGCCCTTGGCAAACTCGAGGATCAATTCGATGTTCTCGTCCATGGCCTCGACAAATGTCCGCCCGTCACCGTCCGGCTGTGTATCCACCAAATCGTCTTCGTCGTCGTCGTCCCCATCCAGAGACGTGTCTTCAGCCGTGTCCTCGTGCATCCTTTCACCACCGCGCTGATAGGGCGTGCTCCCGGGCACGCGTAAAAACCACAGTTTTTATTCAATTTTGAACTATCTTACGGGACAATGTGAGGCTTGGGAACAGAGCGTACACTCACCTCGGAGTGGTAGGCTACGCTGTTGACAGTCGAAAGTCAGCGGGTCACTAGAGATAATTACTTAACAATGGCCCTAACCAGGTCAACGTTCTGCTCAATTAAACAACCACCGTTGAGCTCCGGGAAGCAGCTAAACACTGTTTCGTTGAGTACTAGAAGCGAACAAGAGGAACTATTGAAGTCTTAAGGGCTGGCCGCTGATGCGGAGTGCCATAGCAGAACAGAAGGATATACGGATACACTTAGTAGGAGTCAGCGGGTGACTCTTGCATTCTAACGGATGCTTGAGTTCAACTGCGGGAGACGACTACTGGCTAAAGAAGAGATGTGACAGATTGTGTCAGAGTCAGCGGGAGATCCCTGTAAAAGGATATAGCAACCGTTGAGGATCCCCAGGCGATGTCTAACACTTTGATTGATATATTGACAAGAATGGTAGCCATCAGGGATTCCTTCCCCGGTGACTACTTGAAACGAACACTACCCTTTGGAGTCGCCCGTTGACTACGGTGCTACTCCGGGTGACTTGAAATCCGATGAAGGTGTACTCTGTGTTGATATCATGAATGACAGAGTCACCCGGCGACTTTCTGAAAGTCACGATTGAATACTGTTAGTAGGAGAGTCGCCCGGCGACTCTCTGAAAGTCCCCCGCTGACTCTGAAAGTCACTATTTGACTTCCAGAGACTCAGCGGGAGCATGAAGGAACTGAAGGTGTACTCCCGGAGGCTTGTACCAGCCAATCGGTGACCTGCCAACTAGAAAAGATGAACGTGATTGTTCACCGGAAGTTACTACCGGAGTTGTGATCTATCATTGATCGTCTCCGGGAGACATTTGTAACACTCCCGCTGACCATTTCATGTTGAAGTATTGGACAGAAGGAAAGCTCGCTACTGAAGTGGTCTTTGTTAAGCTCCTGCCAGGCATCTAGAGGTCAGCGGGAGGATTGTACTCTGTTATGAAGTCAGAGATGGTTCCCCGGAAGGGCTTGGCAACGAGCACGCAATATGGTGCAAGCATCAGATACACATGGTTCTTCCCCGGGAAGACACCATTATACCCACGGGTGGTGAAATCCACTTCATATGATTGGTTGCTAGCTGTCAGCGGGTCACTCCGGCTGATTCCGCAGCACAGAAGAATGTTCCTACCTTTTCCTTTTATCCCCGCTGAGTGTCTTGTAAATGTATAAAAGCCATAGTTTAGTTTAGTTTCGGTAGTCAATCCTGGCCCCACCTTCGGGTGCGTGGTTCAGTTGAACTCAATGACAATGATATGATATAGTACACTATCACCCGGGGAAAGGGCCGTTAGTAGACTCAGAGAATTTGAATGGATAGGACTTGTCAGAAACAGAAAGATTCGATATAGTTGGAGAAGCCTGCGTGAACTTGCAGCCGTTAGTATAAGTGCACCGTCACTCGGGGACGCATTGCCATCTAGCCGCCGGCCGTTCAACCCTACCCTCCACTGAGAGCGTAGGTTCTAGAGTGGAAGACGCCCCGCTGAATCGGTTCACCCGTCGACGTACCCCGCGTTGGTTGAGGTCGGCCGCTGATGCTGTTTTTCTGACTTGTTTCTTGAAGTCAGTTACTCTGAGCTATGACATGGCCCTGTCGAAATAGAAATTGACATTCACCGGGAGCTCTGCTATAAGAAATGGCATTCATCCGCATTCATTGAAATGTGAACAACATCTTGAAGGGTTTCTAAATCCTACTTCCCCGAACTCACATACAACAAAAGCATTGCGATTTGGAGTTTGTGATTGATATTAGATTTTGGATTTGTTGGGTTATAGTGATTCGTTCGCTCCCGCTCACTTATTTGAGTCGATTGATTTCACGGCTGCACCCCTGTGCACCGTTTCATCTGGAGCCCACCGCGAGGGGTAACAGGATGTTGTACAAGACTTTGACTTGTGGAATGCAACTATCAGTTCATACCATTTTGCGCTCCGGGCCACGCCCAGAGTCTAAACCAATACACCTTACAATCTGTCGAGCTTTGCTCCAGGTTAACGCTTAGTGCTCCCCGCGCAAAGTGCAACACGAGTTACTGTGATCCTCGCAGTACTTCGGAAATGTTAGACCTTGTTCTGACACCAACTATACTCCGGCACTTGACCGGAGTCTAAAACAATCTCATGCAACCTACTCTGTCGAGCCTTGCTCCAGAACCGATCTTGATTTTTGTGTGCCGCAGACTCGTGAAATGTCCCGGAAACCCCAAACCCAACCCACTTGTTCTTTATACCCAGCCGCTCACTCGTTGAGTAGCGTGCTACTAAAAATTGAAATCCATGCAGATGTTGCCCGAAGTCATTTGACGCTCCCGCTGGAGTTCTAACTCGTTAGCTCCCGGCGGGTAGCTTCATTGACTTTGCTGAGCTCCTGTAGTGGAACCATTCCTTGGGTTCAACCCCGAGAATGACCGCCGGCAGCCGCGTTCAACCGCGACTAATGGCAACTGATAAAAGAAGAGCATTCTGGATACACTGTTGTGTTCTCAGACTGTGTTTGAAAAGTTCGAATTCCTGCTCGGCAGATTGCTAGTTCAATGATTTGAATTTGAATTGGCTTCCCGCTGACTCCTGAATGCTTCTGGTACGAGCAGGGGAACGAATAAATGAAAGCAGAATAGCTGGTTTATAGTGGAGAGCGGTAAATGTCGGCCGGTCGAAGACAGATTTTGAAGCCTTGTCCTTATGGGCTCATATCCCAGCTGCCCGACCTTACTGTCTCTCCCCCCCCGCTGACGCATTCTGTGTGATCAGCGGTCAGCTAGCAATTGAAGTGAATGAATTGACGGGCTCTTGCACAAGATGTGTCCCAGGGCAGCTCTGAATCATTTCTGTGAGCGCTGCGATACAGTTGTGGGGATCTTCAGAGCGCATTGATGATTCTCGTGAGCTTGTGAGTGTGTTTTGCATACTCGAGTCCCCGGGAAAGTCAATCGCTCGAGCCGAGTATTCCATATGCAATCCGTTCAATCTTTAATGAACTCGCATGATGATGAATTGAATTCACGCAGCTTCTGGGGTAGTATTCGAATGACTTGAATACGTTCTACCGCTGAGCCTTGTAGCACTTCGAATTCAACAAAGAAATGAATGATAGAATACCAGAAACAGTCAGCGGGTGGTTCAAATGAATGTTGAACCTACGCACTGCCCGGGAACCAGAGGCCAACTGAAATAAAAACTTCTAAGCCTCTAGTCCTCCCCGCTGACTCGTCTATGGCTCAAACAAATGATTTGAAACATGCTTGACTCGGTCTTGATCAGAGTTAGGACAGATGTGCTTCCGTCGTCTTTGAAGATGTACTGAACAAGCGGAGGCGGCCACAGTCTGTGGGCTTGGAGCGCGAAAAATCACTCTTGAGCTCCCAGAGAGCTCTGGTTCAAATCTGCTGTGCATGTACACAAAGCGGCCGGGAAGCATTGTCGAGTCTTAGAAAGATCGATTCAAGTCTGCCGCTGACCGGTTCTGTCGCCCGGGGAAATGAGATGTGAAGACACGACCACGCTGATATCCTATCAGAATTGGTTGTACAGTTTTTGAGGGATCTCAATTACTGTGCGGCTTTGGTGTACCGTACGTCGTCTATATTCGCCGGGGAGATACCTGGCGTTACTGAAATGGCAGTGATTGAATTCTACCAATCTCATCCCACATTCCGTGTTTGAACCGAAGCAGTATTGACGCAATTCCGAACTATTGCCCAAATACTGTTTTGCATTGGTTAGCGGCTGAGAAAAACGTGTTCTTGAAGATGCCCCGCTCACTGTTGAGGTTGAGAGGGTTTGATACAATCGATGAATGAAGAGAACTTGACTTTGCCAAAAATCACGTTAGAAATTGTGTGCCTGGTGGTGGTAGAATTAATACAGCCCCCGGGGAACATCTTCAAGCGTTAGAAAGATTGTTTGAGTCACCCGCTGAATTGTTTGAAGTCACCCGCCGATGCGGGATTGAATTTGATATCGCAGATAGATGGTTCGATTGAATGCAATTCAATCTTCCCGGGGACCAAACTCGAACTGAATGAGAGCTCTAGTTGTTGCGGTTGATATGTTCAGTGGCCCGTTGACAGTCTATCGATAATGATTCGTCCACAGTTGCCACTGAAACTTTCAATCAGCTTTCTGGCAGTTGCATTCTTGAACAATACAGAAAATGGAACCAGAATTTGCCAAGGAATTTGTGTCAGTGGCCGAAGAACGAGTTGCTTCGACCATTGAGATATATTCTTCAGTGTTCGATAACCGTCCTGGAGTCAGCCGCTGAGTGCCTCATTTGCTCGCCGTCTCTCTCTGGATGAGGAATAGAATTTGGATAGGCTATGTTGAAGTCAACACAGATGCTCAGCGGGGAGTGTCAGCGGGTAAGGAACGATTCTGCAACCGTTGGGACTTGCTCTGGTGCATCAGATTGATCGATTGTAGTCGCCCGTCGACAGTTGCCTGACTGCTAGTGGGAACAATTACTTGAATGAAGCGATACTTGAATTCAGTATTGTTGTCCGTCAAAACACTTCGACTCTATTGAGTTCAATGCGACCGTTACCTTGAAGTAATCTCGTCATCCCGGGTAGATGTCATTGACTCTCCCGCCGACTGTTTACAGCTAGCGGTTCCAGCCAGCTGAACCGGAATTCATTTGGCAAATGATAGAGATAATGATAAGGTGAAATGGAAGCCGAGGCGGATGTGTTATTGGTGGCCATAGAAATTTTCTGTAGCTGCTAGAACGCGTTCGCAGAGAAGGAATATGTCCATCGGAAGTTGCCCGCTGAAGACTACTGGAACTCTAAGCAGGCGGTCAACCAGAACACTGCACAATTTATATTGTCGGCTGTACTGGATGTATGCCTTCCAGGGAATTGAATTTCCAGTTGCGCGGCTCGAGAAACTATAGATCAGCGGGGAACGCATTGGACCCGCTGACTGCTTGTCACTGCGAGCTTTGCGGGGAATCGGACATATGTTGGAAATGAATGATGGATATTGCTATTTCATAGCACATCGAAGTTGGGGCTGCGTGGCTACGCACATAAACATTTCAGAAGTGACCTGGATCATGGTTGAGCCAACTGTTGAACAGGCTCCCGCTGATGATTCATTGCGGGAGATTTAGTCCTCCACATTGACTATGCTCTTTGGTTGTCGAGATATGATGGTGTGAAATGTGCCGAATGTACCTATCGAAACTGGCTTGAGTTCAACAAAACCTGACAGGGTTATTCACCTTAAATTAAAGGTGCTCCCTGGAAGTCGATATTGAACAGCAAAACAGTTGTGGGTCAAACAGCTGCTGACGGCGAAGAGAGATGGTGAATTGCAGGCTCAGTGGCCGCAAATAAATTATGCGGCTCCCGATGGACGTCCTCGCGAATTGAATTCAGCTGTTCTCGAGCCTCCGTTGAGTAGAAGCTCAGCTTGTGGCAGAGTCCCTGACCAGAAATTGAATTGAAATGGTTAAATTATGACCCAGGATTTCGTGGCGTTGTTGGGGCGGCTACATTATCCATGTACAGTTGCCCGGAGGTTATGAAAGTCGGTTGGCTATGTGACATCAGCTCGTTTTCCTCTGCATGAATTGCCAACATGCGAAGATTTGAAAAGAATTTGAAACTTGAAGTGAACATACAGGTTCGTCTCAGAGCATCACGCTGCCCGGGACTTGCTCTGGTGTTATGTTCAACTTGTTTTCAATGCGAGAATAGACATCGAAGGCTGCAATTGAAATGAAGTCAATTGGACTCGGCGGCGTGATCAGCGCAATGAACTCGTTACGAGTTCTCACGCTGGGTACACACCCGGGGCATTGATGGCAAATGAAGGCAGTCCTTGGGATGGTGTTCTGTGAGGTTGAACTCGGTTGGGTTGAATGAGAAAATTCATCATAGAATACTTCTATCACCGCACCGTGCCAGTGGCACAGAGGGTACGAACTCCCGGGAACTCCAGCCTTGCTGGTCGGCCACACAAATATATTCAACCTGCAAAATGCTCTGCATGAATGCGGATCTTTTGTTTGTTGTGTTGGATGGAACGAATTGTTGTTCAGATGTATTTTGAGGCTACAGATCTCCGAACTCCGGGCCGCCCGGCCACTCGTCCGGAGATGAACCCTCTTACAAATGAATGAAGATAAAAATTGAGATAATTGAAAGCTTGGAGTAAAGAGCTCCGAACTCGTAGCCTTCCCGGCTACTCGTCCTTTGCTCTCATCCAGATTGATGAAATGACGGCCTAATATTTGTGCCCCGGAACCTTGACTGCTAATTAGTTGGGCTCAGTGCTTTAACTGAGGACAGTTAAAATTTCAGAAAGAGGGAGGGAACTAGCACCATTACAATGGGTGGTCAAATTTTCGGATTGAACTTGAACTGAAGTCATTGATAAGATAACGGAATCTGCACTGTTTATCGCTCGCATAGTGTTGAAAATTTGATTCTCAAAGCTAGCGGGAGAGAAATAGTCAGAAACCAAAGATTAGATGAAGTGCGCAAGCAGTATCAATCATACCCTCCGGAGACCCTGCAACTATTGAAATCCAGCACATGAAATGCTTGAGCAGGAGTTCACCTAGGATTTCGTGATTCCGCTTCGCATATTTTACCTACGTGGACCTTCCGGGTAGCTCTCGTGGTTGTAATTTTGCGCACCGCAGAGTGCCGACAAAATTACGGCTCGCTAGACTGGCAGGATAACAGCTTCTAAATTGATGATAGATCGATAAATCAAGTGGCCGGGTGACGGTGATATGTACGAAAAACGTGGACCGTGTCTTGAAATCGTGATAACGGTGTCGCCGGGCAAACAATGCATGGTGTCACCGGGTGAAAGACTACCGAAGAATTTTAGAAATCAAGATAACGGTGTTCCTGGGCAACGAAATAACGGTCTCACCGGGCCAAGGATTTGTGAGAACAATCTGAGGAAAGGTGTCACCGGGCGACGTTACCAAGGGCTCCGGGAGATTGCATATGAACGGGAGTAGAGTGAACACATTCAGCGGGCCACTTATAAACCTCCTGAGTAATGTGTGACCGCTCTGATAAGCGGCTGATACAAATGTTGATAAGAAGCAGAATCAGCGGGCGACATCAAATCTACAGTATTTGCCGCCGAGCTGCAAGTTGAGAGTGAGCGGGCGACATTTTCTTTGCTAAGGATCTGTGAATAAACAGTACTTAAGTCAAGGGACTGAGTCCTTCACCCCAGATACAACTTAGAGTTGAAGTCATCCAAGATATGAGTCAGTAAACGGCGTCAGCCGCTGACTTCATTTAGAGGCAAACTTGACTCGGGATTGAAATGATAGTGACCAAGAAATAGTGGCCCGGAGACATTGAATTGTGCGACTATTGACGAGACTACTGCTGAATTGGAGTCCGTGGTAGCGGAAAAGTACAAGTACAATGGTTATTGGTTGCAATTGGTCAAGAAAAATATTTGATTGTTCTGAAAATTCTTTGGAGAGCCTAAGACAATGAGCGGGATGGTTGGGCCTCACTGGCCACCTGCTGCATGAAGCACATGAATAAGTGCTAATGCGATGATGCCCACCCTTCCGTGAAAACTTCTGTGAGCGGGCGATGAATTAAATCGCTCGGGTTCATTCTAGTTAGTGCGCAGATCAACTGGGGACAGTTGAAATCTAAGAAAGGGGGAGATGATAGGGCGTGCTCCCGGGCACGCGTAAAAACCACAGTTTTTATTCAATTTTGAACTATCTTACGGGACAATGTGAGGCTTGGGAACAGAGCGTACACTCACCTCGGAGTGGTAGGCTACGCTGTTGACAGTCGAAAGTCAGCGGGTCACTAGAGATAATTACTTAACAATGGCCCTAACCAGGTCAACGTTCTGCTCAATTAAACAACCACCGTTGAGCTCCGGGAAGCAGCTAAACACTGTTTCGTTGAGTACTAGAAGCGAACAAGAGGAACTATTGAAGTCTTAAGGGCTGGCCGCTGATGCGGAGTGCCATAGCAGAACAGAAGGATATACGGATACACTTAGTAGGAGTCAGCGGGTGACTCTTGCATTCTAACGGATGCTTGAGTTCAACTGCGGGAGACGACTACTGGCTAAAGAAGAGATGTGACAGATTGTGTCAGAGTCAGCGGGAGATCCCTGTAAAAGGATATAGCAACCGTTGAGGATCCCCAGGCGATGTCTAACACTTTGATTGATATATTGACAAGAATGGTAGCCATCAGGGATTCCTTCCCCGGTGACTACTTGAAACGAACACTACCCTTTGGAGTCGCCCGTTGACTACGGTGCTACTCCGGGTGACTTGAAATCCGATGAAGGTGTACTCTGTGTTGATATCATGAATGACAGAGTCACCCGGCGACTTTCTGAAAGTCACGATTGAATACTGTTAGTAGGAGAGTCGCCCGGCGACTCTCTGAAAGTCCCCCGCTGACTCTGAAAGTCACTATTTGACTTCCAGAGACTCAGCGGGAGCATGAAGGAACTGAAGGTGTACTCCCGGAGGCTTGTACCAGCCAATCGGTGACCTGCCAACTAGAAAAGATGAACGTGATTGTTCACCGGAAGTTACTACCGGAGTTGTGATCTATCATTGATCGTCTCCGGGAGACATTTGTAACACTCCCGCTGACCATTTCATGTTGAAGTATTGGACAGAAGGAAAGCTCGCTACTGAAGTGGTCTTTGTTAAGCTCCTGCCAGGCATCTAGAGGTCAGCGGGAGGATTGTACTCTGTTATGAAGTCAGAGATGGTTCCCCGGAAGGGCTTGGCAACGAGCATGCAATATGGTGCAAGCATCAGATACACATGGTTCTTCCCCGGGAAGACACCATTATACCCACGGGTGGTGAAATCCACTTCATATGATTGGTTGCTAGCTGTCAGCGGGTCACTCCGGCTGATTCCGCAGCACAGAAGAATGTTCCTACCTTTTCCTTTTATCCCCGCTGAGTGTCTTGTAAATGTATAAAAGCCATAGTTTAGTTTAGTTTCGGTAGTCAATCCTGGCCCCACCTTCGGGTGCGTGGTTCAGTTGAACTCAATGACAATGATATGATATAGTACACTATCACCCGGGGAAAGGGCCGTTAGTAGACTCAGAGAATTTGAATGGATAGGACTTGTCAGAAACAGAAAGATTCGATATAGTTGGAGAAGCCTGCGTGAACTTGCAGCCGTTAGTATAAGTGCACCGTCACCCGGGGACGCATTGCCATCTAGCCGCCGGCCGTTCAACCCTACCCTCCACTGAGAGCGTAGGTTCTAGAGTGGAAGACGCCCCGCTGAATCGGTTCACCCGTCGACGTACCCCGCGTTGGTTGAGGTCGGCCGCTGATGCTGTTTTTCTGACTTGTTTCTTGAAGTCAGTTACTCTGAGCTATGACATGGCCCTGTCGAAATAGAAATTGACATTCACCGGGAGCTCTGCTATAAGAAATGGCATTCATCCGCATTCATTGAAATGTGAACAACATCTTGAAGGGTTTCTAAATCCCACTTCCCCGAACTCACATACAACAAAAGCATTGCGATTTGGAGTTTGTGATTGATATTAGATTTTGGATTTGTTGGGTTATAGTGATTCGTTCGCTCCCGCTCACTTATTTGAGTCGATTGATTTCACGGCTGCACCCCTGTGCACCGTTTCAGCGCGTCTTCTCACTACCAACGCCCTCGGAAGGCCCATCATCTGCTGGAGCCTCGTCTGACAACGGCCGCAGAGACGAGTGTACCCAGAACGGCGCTGTTCGCTGTCGTTTCACCTCCAGGAAGAACACAGGAGGGACTGGATCGACGCCCTGCACGATGTGTTTGCAGAGAAGGAAGCGGGAGACAGGAAGGGAAGGACAGGTACAGATCATTTTTTTCACATCTGTTTTGTATGCGGGGTTCACAGGGAGCGTTATAGGTGTCTTTTCAAGCTTCCGCCACGCGCGTTTGAAGTCCTTGCGCCATGCTGGTAGCTCCCGATACCGCCCAGTGTCGGTAAGTAGCCGGTCAAGCTTTCGATAATAAGTCGGCGCTAACTTGACAATTAAGATCCAGGCGAGTAAATCACAGCGCGGCATGTGAAAATGGTGCAGGAAGTCGTGTTTAATGCGACGCCAGCTGTTATTGGTCAGTATATGCATTTGAGAGGATGGCGTAGGACTCACTGGCTTTCTAGTATCATCGTCGTCTTGAGGACAGGGATTTCTGGGTGTACTGAACGTGCCCAGAGCTCCCAGCGTGACCTCCGATACCAATTCTCCCATAGGTAAGCCCAGACCTCCCACAGGCCATTCTCGACACAAAACTTATACATCTGCGTTACAGCCCAGCGTTTTATCCCTTCTGCGCTCGGGTGCGCGTACCCCGGGAGCAGAGGATGAGCACAATAATGCTTCTCCATCATCATCAGGATGGGCTCGCGAAACCTGGCCGGACAGAAGGTGCGTCTCGACCCTTTCTCCTTCCCCTCCTCATCCTCACTCTCTCCCGCAGAGACTGCGTCGTCGGCAACTGCTTTCCGCCGTCCCTTCGTCGCTTTCGATGCTGCTACTCCTGTAGTACGCGCATTCATTGCGCGAGGGAGGATCTCGGGATCTGCAGCGTCTGCATTTCGTATCGGCTTGATAGTACGCCCAGTTCTGGTTTGTGCAGCTCCGTGAGTCCCTGGCCCCTCGTTCTCTTTTCCCGCTGTAATCCCAGTAGTCTCCGAAGTCAGGCGCGTCGCTGTAGCACCTGGTGTGATCGGTGCTTCCCGATTGCACTCTCGTGTACCGAGCACACAAAGGCCGGCCCTCGATGCCTCGGGCGGGACCTCTGGCACACGTTCGCTCTCGCTTTGTACAACTACCGGCGGTGCGCCGTTCTCGCCCATCGTTGCACGAGGTTGACGGGCCGGGATAGTAATGCAAAGACCATTGGGCATGGTAATCCTCTGCGGTTGCTGGGAGGCAGTTACGACAGGCAGAACAATGTCAGGTGCGCCTCCTTCGTACTCTCCTCCATCTGCCTGGCCCAATGGAACAAACGCGACATCGATGAAGGAGAATTCGGTGTTCGCACGGCCGGGATCATATGGGGTAGTGGATAGTTTCGCGCTTGCGAGGCGGGTGCGTACTGCGCGACGTAGGTGCCACCAACAGAGGCTAATCTTTGTGTTCCAGACATTCGTCAACATCTTGATCTCCGCCATGTCCTTGTCGACGTGCGCAAATTTAGCGATGATCCCGTACGTGTCACGGAGACATTTGGCCCACGCCGTAAGTGCCTTTGTTCGCTTTCCTTGATCAATTGACGATGCGGTCGATAGGAGCAAGTACGATAAGGGGAACCCTGCCCCGTCCTGTTCTCCCATAATGCTATACAGCTCAAGGTGCTTGGAGTTGGTGTTATCTGCGGTATTATAAGCCTCACTTGCCTAATTAGGTTACGAGCATTTACATGTCGCGTCGACACCGATTTCGACCACCTTTCCCTTCAGCGGCGTCGCAATTTTCTTCATCCCCCAACAAACCATCTCCACACCTTCCGGAACATCATCGGGTTCAAAGATATCGACATCATCGGTATGTTCTTCAAGCAATTTCTTCGTCGACAGAAGCTGATCATCATCAAACCGCCAGAACGGCTCGCTCATCTCCACCCACGCCCTGTGGATTTGTGCGGCCGTGACATTGGGAAAGGCTGCCTGCACCTGGGTAACCATCGCCACCGGTGTCATCCACTGGACGTTGTCCCGAATCATAGTGAGAGCTTCGGGCGGCATCGAGACATCAAGGTAACCGACATGCTTTGCCGCATGCTTGAGCTGAATGGTTACATCGAGTTGGTCTTCATTGTCCTTCCGCGCCCGACAGCTGATGGATAATTTACTTTCGCAGGGGTATCTCTTCATGCCGACGTTGTCGCGATTACGGATATCCGGGTTTTGTGATGCCTTGGATTTTTTCTTGCGCGCTTCATCCTGACTGCACCAGAACCGGGTCCGATGCCCGCTCTTCAGCTTCTTATGGTCCTTCACGCTAAGCCTGGTTAGTATTCAGTTTACGACACTTAAAATGTCACCTCACGTAAATCGGTAGTGACTAATCTTCCAGATTTCTGCAGAAACCATTTGGACACGCTCTCTCGGGGACACCAAGGCATCGACAGTCATGGGGTAGGTTCCGTGGAAATTTATAGCCTTCCCTCCCTTGAATTCTGCTCTCAACGCGTCGTAGAAGCTTTCGGCATCCGAGAATGTCTCCATGGCCTAATCCCATGTCAAAAAAACAGATGAGTGTCATTTCTACAGTACTTACCTCATTATCATCGTTGTCCCCACAGATGTCGTCCTCCGAATGCTCTTCACCGGCATCTCCTCGGGCCTTGGAGTCGGAGCGGTCTGTCCGTGGCCGGGTTGCGGGTCGGCCGTTGTCACTGCCGAGGGAAGTTCTTCGCTTCTTGGATGCAGTGCTGCTGCTAGCATTCGCTTTGGCCGAGTCAGAGGCTCTAGTCCTGCTGTCCTTTTGATTTTTCCGGTTTGTGGCTCGACAGTTGTCACAGTTAACATAGCGGAAGTCTATTGGAATCCTATTTTTGCACCCATACTTGTTGCATTTTTTTGTTGTGTCTGAGGGAGGCGGCGTTTGCCCAGGAGAAGAATCCATAGTGAGAAACCGTTGTTGATGCTTCAGCGTGTTGTTTGCGAATGCGTGCAAGCACACGGGCACGTGCTGATGAGATATGCCTTTTAAGGCAATGTCAGAGTGGGGGAGGCGTGGGCCAGTTGCCATCGCAGCTCCCTCGATTCTCGATCCAATCCCCGTGAAACCCTCAGCATCTTGTTTAGCGAATACTTCAGTAGTACCTTTGCTGCAACGCGTTCACGATCCTGCCGCACATGGGTTGATATCTGGCATGATCTCAGATCTGCATTGAATACCGTCCTGGATCATAAAGCACACCACCATTTATTCTGCCTCGTCCTCTCAGCGATGGGCGGCGAATCCAGCATATCTCCTCCGGGCCTTTGGTTCCAATGCCGCCGACGCGCTTCTCGATTGTCAAGCAACTGATATGGTATACAAATCCGATTGCAACTTACACCCACCAACGATTCTCGTGCCTGGAGGACCCACCGCGCGTGCATCTGTTGCCCGATCCTATTTCGTCTGTTTCCGCTGCTGCTCTTGTCCATCCCCACCATTACTTCGTGCTCTATCTACTCCTTCAATACCACCCGGTTCCTGACTTGCCGATGTGCGGCGCTGCCGACCAGATCCCGCCTCCGATGCATGTCACCTCGCTGCCTTCGAGTCTCCGTGTTATATCCCGAATCTTGACGCCTTCATCTTACGCCATCCACCGCTGCCCGTTGCCGGATCCCCTGCCCCTCCACATTCGCATTCAAATTCACATCCTTCCTCCTCCCAGATTCCTGCTCTCCTCGTTACTTTAACTTCCTGCCCTGCTTGAACCTTAATTACCCTCATCCGCCGCGGTTCGCCTTCTGATTGTTATTTTAGTAGGAAACCCCCCGCGCCCGAGGGTGCATTTCTTCATCGTGGTGGTACTGTGGCTGTGCGTGTATCTGTCTTTATTTGTGTCCTTGTCCTTGTCGCTATTTATTATTGAAACACCTGTTTTCACACCGCATGTGCATGCCCTTTCCTGACTACCTTCACCCCGCTTCCATTCCATCTCCCGTATTGCGAAATTTAATGCCAATGTCCGGCACAGACTCTGGCTTCCGTCTTTCTTCTTCCATCCTATGTACCTCCACATCTCCATCCCTGCAGGAACCGCACTCCGCATATATCTGTGACTCATGCGCTATAGATCTATGATGTTGGTGTTTTCAATTTCAAACCCTGCTCGCCTCAGTCTTGAGTTCTGGACCGGGAGTTTCCTTTCCTCACAGTTAACTACTTTTGATTCTTCCTCTGAGTCTGCTTGTGGTGTCCAATTATTCTTCCGTCTACCGTCTATGTTTCGTACTTGGGAATTTTCATAGCTCCCAACTAATCCCCTTCCCATCCTCGGGACGTTCTACCAGCATGTACGACTACTCGCATGCCCACCACCCATCCTTTTACTTTTAGCAATAACCGTATACACGGTATGCGTTGCGCATTTGTTCGCAGTGGGGGAGTGTAGGGTTCACCAGGGGTAGAGGTAAAGGTATAAATCACTAAACCTCTACCTCTACCTCCAAAACCCTTGCCCTCTGAGAGGTATGACCTCTACCTTGCCAGAGGTAGTCAGGGGTATGACCTCTATACCTCTATTTCATACCTTTGGAGGGGTATGGTGAGAGGTCAATGTCAAATATGGTTCAACCAGGTCATTATAGATACCATACATGACTATTCAAACAAGCCAAGGTCTATAGCAGTGTATCAGTACCAATTCAGTTACTATTCAGTGCCTGAAACAAATTACTACAACAAAAATGATATTTGTCTACTCGAAATTTAGTCACAGATCAGGTCAAATATCTCAGTGGGTCCAAAGGCAGCTGCGGTTCGATTAAGAAAGGAGAACCACATACATAATCATATTCAATGTGTCCAAAAGGGTGCTCCAAGCTCTGAAGACTCATACCTCTATATACCTCTGAACCTTTGAAGGTAGGGAGAGGTTTGGCAAGAGGTACAAAGCTGCCTACCTCTACCTCTACCTTACCCATACCTTTCCACGTACCTCTGGAGGTATACCCTTACCCCTGGTGATCCATAGGGGAGTGGTTCACACATGGGAGAGGGAGCAGGTGGGTGCGCACGCATACTGTACACGGGAATTGACCACGTCGCGCCACATGTGTACGCCTGCGCACGCAAGAATTCATCCGAGTGCGTGTGCGCGTGATATTTTCTTAATTCATCCGAGTCTGAGACTAATATTGAGTCCACTCAACAACCACTTGCTCCCATCTTGGCTGACCCCAATCGATGGCGGTGGATTTGCGGGTTGCCATGCGAGGTCAAGCGACGCGTATATCAAGGATAAGTACGCCAAGAGGGAATGGGTGGGAAAGCCTGGAGAATCAGAATCGGGCTGGGTGCAGATGGTGGTTAGGTTGGATTGGTCTGGGCTCGGATGGCCGTGAGCGCGGTGTTACTTACTCACATCGTGAATGAAATTTTCCTTGGCCTGTGAGCGCTGAGCGCGGTTACGAGTTAGTGTGTAATTCGATTCCTCTTCCTTTTGGTTAGCTGCATTCACCGAGAGGAAGTTTTCTGATTTCGGTCCGTGCAAGTCCTCGTTGAAACAGAAGACAACCCCGTTGCGTTGATTCGCGGCCTGGAGGGCTGGTGGTTCAAGACTTTGCCACTGTCTGTATTTTATCAAACACTTCACTTTACTTGCGGTCCCAGGATCATATCGAACCCGTCCGACGACATGCGCTGCCACACACCTTTTTTTGGGGTTGACTTTCTGTTTCTGTTGTCCTTGGTTTAAAACCGTGCGACGAAAGATATGCCCATTTCTGTATGCATTTTCCTCTCACATCCATCGCCCAATGCGTCAACTCCAATATTCCTGCGCACTTCATCTGTCTCCCTTCAAATATACCACAGACCCAATTACGCACGGCACGCACCTGGCCCAAATATCCATCGACCTCCAAGGCACCGGCAGGCCACGCGTTCGACTCGGGATCCATTCATAACCCTTTGGCGTGTCTCTTTTTCAAGTATTTTGTGTTTATTTTCTCCGTCATCTACCTCTGCAATCCCGTGACTGCTTTCTTCCCTTGCAATAATTCACTGACCACGGCCATTCATGCTGATCCATGGATATCCCGGTCCAAGTCCTTTCTTTTGCCGAGTTCCTCATTGAAATTATGGCTCATCCACCATTCTTTCTATCCTGGGTGGCCTACCCTTCGCAAAAAATCCTCGATTGGAGCTCCGTTGAAGCATTTAGGCTCGGCTGGTGAATTATAAATTGATTGAAATTGATATTATTCGATGAGCACGAGTGCGGTTGTGATAGTCCAGAGTTCAGAGCAAGGCAAAACGAGTGCTTTACCACCAAACAGTGAATGTTGGCTGGATTCTGAACCAGTCCATTGTGTTAGACTTCAAATCAAGGTATTAAGAGTGATAACGGCCCACACTGTGTCCCCGCAGCACAGTGTGCCGCGGAAAGATTAATAAAACCAAGACTGACGTTGAATCTCCGGTCAGGGCCTGACGAAGATTTCAAAAGAAAAAAAAAAAAAACAGGATGCACTATGGTCGAGTCGTTGGCGGGATCGCAGAGTGACAAAGGAGCGGTGTTCACGATGAGAATGAGAGCCGAGAATTAGGCCTATGCATGCAGTACAAGGTGCTCGAGAAACATATTCAACAGCCTGCGTTACAGCTCGTACAGTCGGATCACCGGGACGAGTGAACCGGCAAGAAGCTGTATGACAGGACATGCTGTACAGGAGTGCTGTGTCTTTAAGCGCCAGCTCCCACTACTCTTCCTTTGCTCCCACCACCATCCCACACCCATCCTCATACTTGTGAATGGCCGCAATGCATGTTTCCGATGCACTTGTCCCTTGGAATCCGCATTCCACCCAGGTGGTTACGAAGACAGAAGAGAATCGTCCTGGGGGAGGAAGATGGGCTCTAATGCTTAACGGCTTCTTGTCTCCTTCCCCAGGCCGTACCTTGGATCGGGTTTACACCTCCTTAGGCAAGGTCCTCGAGACACAGGCCAACCGCGCTGCATACAGTATTGGCCTGGGACCACATGTTGTGGCCCAGAAAATCAAGTCCTGCTTCGGAAATGGCGAAGAAAGGGTTATGCAACTAGAATCTCTGCACGCCGCCATCCCACCGAAACTCGAGAAAGGGTGCCACAAATTGATGAAATATGCCCTCCCGTATGTGTTCTGTATGATGTGAAAACGACATCTATTGATGGTCCTCAGAACCGAATCTGCCGATACTCAGTCTCAGGCCTTCAAGGACCTTGTGGAAATTATTACTCTCTTTCCTGGGCTCCGTGCTCTGTGTCTTCATGCAAAATACATAGAAGGTGCAACCTCAACCGAAGATATTTCTTTGCTATGGAGCCGGAATAATGGTCCCCCTGATGGCAAATGGATGTTCTGGCAAATGGTGGCTGCAACCTGCTTGGCCGATACCACAATGTCGACAATCTTGGAGGACAGTGCCATCTCACTGCTCACCACCTGTGATGCAGGGGGACTCGGTGTGATTGAGCTTTTATTAGTTGAACATGATTGCTCGTGAGTGACATTTTTATCTGTTGGATCCATTCTGATTCCCCATTAAAGAACTTCAACATTTTCTAGGGCAATCTGCATCCGATACCTCAGCGGGATTCTTGACCTCCCCGGATTTTGGTCTGACTCAGGGAACACACACTCTGATGTTGCAAACAAGCTGTGCTGTCTGATAAACCGAGTACTGAAGGACATTGGGGTCGACATTCTGGCACTCGGCCTTGCCGAGGAGTCAGAATCACCATTTGACTATCAGGGTGTTGACTTCCTTGCGATGACAATTCTCACTGGTCTTTTAAACTGGTTGGGTAAACTTGATCATGAGGATTGGTCAGTACAATCTTGGTTTGATGGTTTCTGTCAATTGCTCCAGTTATTGCGAAGGTGTGTATAATTACAATCTCTGTACAACCCTTAAGGATGAAAATTCTCCAGCCCTCGCTCTGTAGAGCTCCTCCCAAATTCCTCTGTGTTTGCAGCTGGTAACTTTGAGGATATCCTGCCAACTCGCTATCAAGATGCAGAGTTGAATGTCATTGTCGATGGGTGCGACAGTCCCAAATGTGATGTGGATGGGACTGATATTTACCTTGTCCTGAAACAGGGATGAAAGAACCTCAAATAAAGAAGATACACCTGACAATCCCTTGTTGGAATTGGACTGTGAAAACAATTCCACAAGTAGTCTCCACTCGGATCACTCGCAACTTGATGAGTCAGAAAACCCAGATTCACTACGAGAGGATGATAGTGATGCACAGAGTTATAATTCTGGTCTGGACTCTGTTGAAGAGGATGATTCATCCAACTTGGATAATGAGATTCAGGATTGCAATGCACAAGTTGTGAGAGCATCTTGTCTTTTGAAAAATATGTCCGACTTAACATAGGTAGGATCGTGATCTTGATGATGCCGAGAGTGTCCATCCTGGGCCAGACACAGATCAAAGTCCACATTTATACAAAGATCAAGTGAGTGCACAAATTATAAAGAATTCCCGAACTTAACGGTAATTTACAGACAAGTGGAGTGATGGTACACACAAAATCGCCGCCCCTTACGGAAACACTGTTGAAGCAGCTTAAAGCGCGTCAACTTGCATTCTATGAAATGGAGAGGGCACTCGGTGAAAATCATTCAGACACCCTGAATGCTATGGACAGCCTGGCATGGACATATCATGAAGTAGGCCAATTGCGGCAGGCCAAAGTTCTAAGAGTTGCAGTGCTTCAGAAACGAACAACCATTCAGGGAGAAGATCATTCAGACACCCTGTTGACCATGTCTAACCTGGCATCTACATACTACCAACTAGGCCAGTATGAGAAGGCAGCTGAGCTCGAAATGTCAGTGCTGGAAAAGCGGAGGAGCCTTCTGGGTGAAGATCATCCAGACACTCTGCATACCATGAGCAATCTGGCAGGGACATACACAGCACTAGGCCAATTCACACAGGCAGAGGCACTCAAGCTTGAAGTGCTCAAAAAGCGAAGGCACCTTCTGGGTGAAGATAGTCCAGACACTCTAAAGGCCATGCATCATCTGGCAATGACATATCACGCCCTGGGTCGGTTAGAGGCGGCACAGACACTCTTTGTTTCGGGGGGGGGGGGGATTTATTATACTCGCGTGGTCCACAGGCTGAACAACGAGTTTACGGAAGACAAACAAGTAGTACTGTAGTGGGTGGTTATCCTCACAGAATTCTACAAGATGCCAACCGAGCATAACATCATTCCAGGGGTTCGATCACACAAGACGCTGGCAAACCGTGGACTGGCCGGCCGTTGGAATGGCTGGACCTCCGGTTAGAACCTCGTGGGACCTGACCACAAGCGGAGTGCGCAAGTGTACGGGAGGAGTCCCCTCCTCCCAGGTAAAAATCCCCGGTGTCCACCAGTCCATTGAAGGCTGTCGTATGCCTTCCCTTTGCAGATGCATGCAAAACCACCTGTCTCCGAAGAAACAGACCCACGGATTTTTGGGCGAGTCGTCCATCAACTGACAACCCGGCAACACCAATATAAAAGAAATTCGCTTCGGAAGAAACCGACGTTGATGGATTCCAGGGTAAAACCCTCGCCGAAAAGGCCAAGTCGAGAGGGATAACCACGGCTCGGGAACCAATTACGCCAAAAGAAGTCGGGTTCACCAAAAAGTACTACCAACTACGCCGCACAGGGTAACGACATCAGCGAGTTGATGAGGATCGTCCGGAATATCCACCATTGGACCTGGAATAACGCGCGTAACCCCCATTCCCAGTGACCGAACTGCTCGCCGTAGCATGAGTCTCCTCGAGTCCATTCGCTACCATTTTAATCACCGAGTTGGCCGTAGATGCCCACGCATTCCGGAGAGCACGGATGTCTGCAGCCAAGGACATCGTAATCCGGAGATGGTGTTTCTGCATGGGGTCGAGAGTAACTACCATTTCCGTCGGATCCGGAAGCCTGTACGCAGGAAGCCATGCGTGCACGTGGAAGCTTAGAACTTCCAAAGGGGTTGCGATGCCAGGCATATCAATTGGGCCCATTACGATGAAAGGCTTGTCAGGAGGCGGTGGAGCAAGCGTGACACGCTTGCTGCTGACAGATTCATCCGGTGAACGCGAGCGGGGGCGAATGGGACGAGACGCGGGGGAGTCTGAACGAGGTCGCGGGGGTAGTGGTGCCATTGGAGTGAGCTGCAGACGCGCAACAGAGGCCTCGAGCTTTAAAATGGTAGCCTGGAGCTCAGCGACCGACGAATCGTGTTTCCTCTGGGCCTTCGCCTGCAGCTCGGCCTGATATTTGATCTCGGCATTGAGATTGTCACGGTCGCCTTCGATCGCCTTGAACTGGAGAGCAAGCGCTTCGGACATTTCAAGCAACAAAAATGGTGCGGGAAGGGGCTGGTGTGGGACCTCCAAAGCTCGAATGCGGTCATCGAGACTCACCAAGTGTCCACTATGGTCCTCGGTGACACCTAGAACCCGATTTACATCCGCGCAAACATCATCAACACGGTCGGAAAGCTCATCCAACTCGTCAGTGGTATCCACGCTCCCCTCGGACTTAGAGTCTGCCTCGCGAGTGTTCCCTGTCCCCAAAGAAACCCTGTCCTCAGGTTCGTGTCCAAGACTGTGGTGGGCCGGGAGGGTAGCATTCTTTGCGCCGTGCTCGAGCCGTTCAAGTCGCCCATCAAAGGTATACAAGATGTCGGCGACGCTAACCATGTTCTGGCTGTTACGTCCCGACATTTTGGGCCCGGATTCGTTTCCAGAAGGAGGGGAGATGAGCCCGAAATACTCGAAGGCCGAAACTTCGTTGTTTTCCTCGGAGGATTTGCGCGCAGGAGAAGTGTCGGTGTTCTGCGTGGCAGGAGGGATCGATCGATTACTGTTTGAACGGGTGATCGGTCGAGTCGAAGATGGGGGCCCCAACGAGTCAGGTGCAAGGGTCTTCCGGAGACCATCTGCCAGCGGGGTCTCGCCAGTACCGGCAACCGGCGCAATGGTCGCGGTGGGCTCGCCAGGAGCCGTGGTCGTGTCGGGCTCACCAGGAGCCGAGTTATTAGCGGGAGTGGGAATCGAGCCAGCGATGAATTGAGCAAAGGGAGAAGCCATTGTAGAAGGCAGGATGTGGTGGTAGTGAGGAGAAGAGATTTTTTTCTTTGCGTCGATCCTGATCGACGATCGCGTGCCAACAAATTGATGAGTCATGGCTGTGCCGGCCCGGGTGGCTCCAACAGTAGCATAGGAGTCGCCTCGTAAATCCGGAGGACATTGAAAGCCAGTTTAGCCAGGATTGGTGTAACCTCCCTCTTTGCGAGTACTGCTCTAAACATTGACATCCCATCGGTGAAGGCGCCTTTGAACTCGGGGATCTTTGTGTACAGCTCCGCCAGGAACACTTCGCGAACTCGCATGAGCTCAACATTGCCGCAAATAAACATCGCGTGAACCGGGTCTTCGATCGAATCCTCGCAGAACCGGCATTTACGCCATTCCCGTGGAACTATGGACTTTCCTCTTTCCTTCCATCTGCGGCGTTCTACGGCAAGGCTGTGACTTGAAAGCACCATCCGCGTCAAGGCAAGGCGGTGGTCCGGTGTTTTAACACGAAGATAGTGCCGAAAATCCAGAGACTTCTTGACCAGCTTGCCAGTGTCACTGTCTATCACGAGTCGGCCTCCCAACAACTCCTTGGTGCGCACCGAGCTCTCAATTTCATTGTCAATCCACGCTTCCATCGATTTTTTCACCAATTGCATGGTTTCTTCGATTAGAGGCACGTCCACTGGTCCAGATATCTCGAGTTGTACTGGGACATAAAGACGCGAGAGGACAATCCGTAAGTCATTAATCCATGAGATCTTCTTGGCCCGCGCAAGCTTGATTGACTCCTCCAGAGCATTCCGTGCCGGCCTATCGGTGTCAAGTTCTAACCAGTAGCACAGATTTTTTAGGGCAAGGTACACCCTCCGATAACGTATAGGCCATATTCCAGTTTCCGAGAATAAAATGGCCTTCATAGAGCGAGATCCAACACCAAGCATTCGCCTAAGAAATCTCAGCTGGACCTTCTCAAGTAGTTTAAGACTCTTCTGTTCGATATCAAGGCAAACTTCGCATCCGGCAGTCAAATAGGGATCGACACGGGCCATGTACAAGGTGCGCAGGTCCCATGTCGGAAATGTACCCACGAATCGATCCAATCCTAAGATTACGTTGGCCACTTTGGAAGCTTTCTTTGCCTTTACCTTGTACTGTTCTCGCCACATAAATTTACACCCGGTTTCAAACCAGATTCCAAGGTAGCAGGCCAGCCTCTCCTGCGAGATTGCCTTCCCGGCCAAGTGGAATGCAGGGTAGAATTTTTGGCGGGGTCCGAAGATTTGGTATAGACATTTTGGGATCGAGGTTTCGCAGCCGTTGTTGTTCACCCAAATTTGAGCCTGGTTGAGGTGCATTTGAAGACCCGATGGTCCCGTGGATGCTGTCATGACATCGTCTGCGTGCTCGACTTGGTCGATAGGCACTCCGTTCAATCGGATATCCTGAGGGTGGTGGGTTAAAATGAAATCCGACATAAAGAGATTCCATAGGTGAGGAGAGCCCGGATCACCCGTCAAGATACCGAGTAGGGATTCAAATTCAGGGGCGTATCGTCCATCAGGCCGTACAATGTATCGGATTCGGTCATAGAGACATTTTAACCATTGGATCATAGGGCCAGAAATACCCAGTGCTGCAAGTTTCACCCAGAGTGTGGATCTGTCCGTGCCCGGGAACGCATTCTTCAAGTCCAAGTAAGCCACGTACAACGGTTTCTTCAGTTCCTGAGCTTTATCGATGAGGCAGAGTAACACAAAGGCGCTGTCATTGGTGCGAAGATGAGCCTGGAAGCCGTTCTGGGACTTGGGGATCGCGCCAATATCTTCAGCTCCCTCCCGAAGGCGTCGGTCAATAATTAAGGTGAGCATTTTCAACATGCAGCATTCCAGAGCAATAAGACGATAGCCCTTCGGGTCCGCGGGGTCCTTATCCTTTTTGAGAATTCCGATGAGCAAGGAAGTCAACCAATACTGAGGCATGTCACGATTCTTGACGCAATAGAGGAAGAATTCGAGAAGCTTCTCATTGGGTATGGCCAGACAATCCTTGTAGGAGAAGTTGTCAACGCCGACAGCAGTATCCAGGCCATTTTCGGAGATGTGACGTTTCATCCATTCAATGTCTTCAAGAGTAATGTCACGGGTATAGGATTGCCGCGGAGAAGTGTCTATTGGTTCTGCAGCGAGTTCTCGAGCCATCCGTGCGTTAAAAGCAAGCTGTTCTGCATTAAAAGTCGCCGGTTGTACCGCAGGATAATTGAGCCGATCCTTGAAGTCGTTTGAGAGGTTATTGAGAGAGACTTTTGATTTTTTGGGGCGGAGATCGGTTCGCTTCCGTACGAAGTCCCAAAATTCCTTGATATTTTTACAGTCCAAAAGTTCGCTGCGAAGCCCGGACTGTAATTCGTGGACCTTGGCGCGGCCGCGATGACTTGAGTTGACGTTGTCTTCTGCAGTATCATCCCAGGTTTTCCATGGCTTCGGTTTCTCCAGCGATGTTTCATCCAGTTCGGTGACAACCTTGCGCTGGTTCTTCAAAGGCCCAGAATGAACGCTGTTGCATTCACGTATGTTACCCGGGGCAGTGGAGTCGAAATTGAAAGTGGATTCCGGGACCTGAAGGGCAGCCTTGGCAAGGGAGTAAGCCTCTCTTTTTACTTCGTTGTTGGCCTTCGACGCAATGTGAACAAAAGTCGTTTGACCATGCCTTTTTGCGAGGAGCTGCACGGTATCTTTAAATATATCACCATTTGGACCTGGCCATCCGAGACCCATTTTTTTAGCCGCGGCGTAGCATAACTGGCGTATGATCATCTTAGAGGTGCAGAATATTACCACTGTTTTATCCGTGTCAACCTTGCGAAGTGCCTGGTTAATTGCATATATCCGGCCTCGGTCCGCGGTTGGTTTATGTGGGCCAGGAACCTTAAGGCAGGTGTTCAGCGGTGAGCCAATCCCAAAAGATATGCCAGTGCCAGCGGATTTCGTGCGAACGGATCCAGGTGCAGCGCCCTCGACATAAATGTGTATTGGTGCTGACTGTGAGAGTACGGGTCCATAAAGCGAATTGAGGGCTTCATCGGGGGTCTGTTTCGCTTCCATTGTTGCTTGATATAGAAAATCGATCTCATTTGTGCCCGAAAAGTCGGGTCTGGTTTCGCGAATATGAGTTGGCACAAATGTACGTGTAACAGCCGAGGGATCCAGTGTGATACAAATACGAGTATGATCTGCGAAATCATCATCCGGGTTGGGCGTGGGGCATTCAACGTGAAAGCCTCGGACAAGTGGAATTAAACTCTCTGAGACGAGTGCATAGTCAATAGTGGATTGGCCGTTCGGTTGCCAGGACGTGAAGCGGCCCGGTGATGTAGTTTCTAGGGAGGTGCCATTTACGACGCACAGGCCATATTGATCACATTCCTCGAGCATTGCTTTCCCTCTCGTGTTATATGTCGCATCAGAAGAGTTTCTTGGCCACGCTTCAGAGAACCTCGGGACTTGCAAGCTTTCGATTCGACCGTTGATATCCGCGAGCACTAAAACATGTTTGTCATCATTTTGCGTACAAAGTGCGACCGTTTCCCATAGCTGTTGAAAAGGGTCCACATCCGTCCAGCCTTGCCATCGAGCGGTAACAGGAGGTATGTATGCTCCGATGAGCCACATAGACCCGAAGTCCAGGACCAGAATATCCGGTGAGGTAAGGGTTGATTTGATAAAATTTATCTCATCGCGGATTAGCAAAGCAATACCACCGCCACGCCTTCTTGTCCGCAGTCGGGGTTTGCGGGGAAGGGAAACCAGAGTATATCCAGGGGGAATATCGGCAGGGTCTTCTTCGCCGGGGAGCATGTCAGTTTCTGCGAAGAGCATAATGTCGTATGCCTTTAAGATCGAGTGGAACTTATCACTGGTTAACTTAAGGGTGAAGTGGTGATATATATTCCAATATACAATTTTTACATCCGGCAGGGCTGTGGGGGCATCGGTTACATTAGTTGCGGTACTGGACAGGTCCGTGAGACGCCCAGTTCGCGCCGTCGGCGGTCCGCTAGGAGCGCCTGGGTTATGACTGGCTATCCCCGAATTTCCCGTGGTGCACGGGTGTATGGAGCCCCCATAATCAGACATACCAGACGATGTCCCGGCTACTGCTCTTCCATACGAACGCTCAGGTGTAGTACCGATATGCGAGAACATGAAAATAGGCGCCTGTCCGTATGTATTTGCAAAGGTCTGTGCATGCGGAAAAGTACAGATTTTTAGGCCCAGATTGTCCCGAGTGTGGCCGTTGAGCATAAGGAAGAAGGCGGCGAGGGAGACGATCCAGAGAGCGAGGGAGACCAGAAAGACGGACGTTGATGGCGCCAAGGGATTGTCGATCACGATCGGTGATTGACGGGTCATCTCGGGTAACGATCCGAATGGTCCGGTCGTCGACAAGAGTGCCAGCGAAGCGTCTTCCAAGTGCTGAAGAGACGTATTGTCCGGGCTTTGGGTCTTGAAAAGTGGTCCATGGTCATTCCAGAGGGCGTTGGGGACACCAGGGGAGATACCGTGTGCGCGGGAGCGCGAGATCGGGGACCGGGGGTGGAGGGCCGATATGGGGTCCGCGAAGGCCAATTCCGCCAAAGGTGCGTCGTGCATCGATATCCCGGATAGTACCTCGGAGCCAGTGGGCCAGGGTCCTGACAAATCGAGTTCGTGTCCACCAAAAGGCCAGTGCGGGAGTCCACGGAGTCGCCTGCCAATACGCGCGGATCCATGTTTTTCGCCAGTGTACGGTCGAAATTTATCGGGAAGGCCGCCAATGCGAATGGATTCCGTACCCCGGGGGGTATCGAGCGAGCCTGGGCCAGAAGGAAGGTCTTTCCAGTGTTTTCAGAATTTGACATGGTGGTCCGGAACAAACTTTCGGTGTTGGATAGGCAGAGGAAACTTCTGGGTGAAGATCAACAAGACACTTTATGGACCATGGGTGACTTAGCCTCGACATACCATGACCTAGGCCAGTTGCACAAGGCAGAGGCCCTGTGGGTTGTAGTATTGGAGAAGCAGGGGGAACTGCAGGGTGAAGACCATCCCGACACTCTATGGGCCATGGGCAATTTGGCAGTGATGTACTACAATCTAGGCAAGTTTCTGCAAGCAGAAGAGGTTTATGCAATGGCCCTCGAGAAGTATAGGAAGCTTCTCGGTGAAGATCATCCGAAAACCATTTGGATTATGCACAATCTTGCAGAGACATACCGCAAGCTGGATAAAGTGCCAGAGGCAGAAGAGTTGGAAAGGCTGGTTGCATATCACGAAGTGTAGATACCATGTCTTCTGTAGAAATGGATATGATTTGTTACTTGAAAATTTTATTCCATGTCGCGGTTGGGGTTTGTTGGGATTCATAATGTGTATCAGATTTGACTGAGAGGATGTTCGCGCATGATCGGGTTACCTGAGAGATCTAGCAACAGGCAAGTAGATGCCCAATATTCACATTGGCATATTTCATTTATTAGCAAGTGGGTCTGAGGATTCAACTAATGTAGGAAAACAGGAGACAGATGGAACTCCAGAGCGATTATGATCAAGGGCAAGGGCAAGGGCACCTGGGTGATCAATGATTAAATTCGGTGTACTGCAATTGTAGATGCCACGAGCGCTGGCGCTAGTGTGAATGTTAACGAGACGGGCACCCAGATATATAACCAGTCATCAACATGCAGACAGTTTTCCTTGGATCAGAGAGTTGGAGGCTGAATTCTAGCTAGGTAGTGTTGATACCAGAGTCGGAGTCACCGTCGGCGTCGGCGCGCGCAGTCCAATTGCACAGTGCGCAACCGCAAAAGAGCAGGATTCGAACTTGAAATATAGAACTTGTTGGAAGTACATCTAGAAGTATAAGGAGAAGCAGAAAGAAGACAGGGGGATGGACTCGGAACACCCAGCTGCTATGTGTACGAGCGAGAGCGAAAGCAAGGAAGAGCGCAAGGAAATTTAATGACCATCGGAACTCTCATTTGCTCGCTTGCTCGCTCACAAGAGGTCTGGTCCGAGTCCTTTCCGAGTTAGGCATAAGGAGGAGACAGAGTCTGAGGCCGAGTTTGCGCTTGAGCGCGGTGCGAGGAAGAGTCAAGAACGAATCACGGAAGAGTTGCGAACAAAAACCACAAGCCGTGTAGCGGTTAGCCGATGTTAGTGGGAGATACAGATATAAAATCGAACAGAAGGCAAAAGAGCTGGGAGTACGAGTGTTGGCAGGCTAGTACCAGCAGGACGCTCTAGACAGCTAATTGGCTATGTAGCTTTACCTGGACTGGATCAATACAGGGACGGGTAAATGGGTACACTATGGAGCGCGAGGAAAGGTGCGAGATTGAGACGAGCAGCTCGCGGGGCACAAAGAAGAGATCAAGCACCACTTGGAACTCTAAGCAAGGAGTATAAGTATGGAGTGGGGATACGGAACCTGAACGTGGCAGCTGGTGGGCGTCGACGGAGATGGGGAGAGAGGAGGGAGAATGAGGGCAAGGAGGCGAGGAATCAACGCTCTGCAGCGATTACAGTGCATCGAACATCCGCGTTGACGGTGGTATTCGGCATACACGCATGAGATATGAATGTAGAAGGAGAGAGCAGAAGAAGAAAAGATAAATTGGGAACATGCACAAGCAAAACAAAGTAGACACTTGCGCGGCGTGCGCGCAAACGAGCGCAGAAAGAAATTAAATTTCATCGCGATTGGTAGACAAGCCTATCGCGATTGCGGCTCTTATACATACGAAGTGAGCGATCAAGAGGCCCGAGTCCAGCCTAAGGAGTAGTAAACGAGATGGTGGTGAGGGCTCGAGCCTGGAGGGGGAGGTAAGAATGAATGGAAGCGAAATCAGTGGGATATATGCCAGGATAAGCAAGCGGAATGAACACAAAAGAAGCAGTGCGAGACGGTTGGCAGCCTGAGTCTAGCACCAGAAGCAGATGCAGATGCGCTGGATAGCTGGATCGATTCACTAGACCGACTTGGGTGAAGGGACTAGAGATTAGGGGGGGTGACGTGAAAGGTGTGCAGCACGGAGGTGGGGCGGTGCGCACGAGGTGCACAGTGAAGAGCAGGAGGCGGAAGTGCGAGCTCGACAGACTGAATGGAGGCACAACTCAAGGGTCGAGTACCGGCCCGTGTCTAGGATGTAGAAGCAGTGCACCTGTGGCGGGCAGGGCGCGAAGTCACGATCTGTCGGAGCCGTGCGAGGAGTAGGAGGGCAAGGCTGCGAAGTCGAGGCAGTAAAAGTGCCGACGACACCAAAGGTCGGCATCTGGCGGAGTGCCAGTGGAAGATTCGGGGCGATGCGCGGGCGGGACAGCGGTGCAAGAGCGAAAGCGAGGGTGCACGGGTGCCAGGGATAACTTCTGCCGTGCAGTGGAGCAGAAGTGCGGAATGTGGACGCCGAGGGTCAGCGTCCGCATCGGCAAGCAGGTGGGAAACAGCAAGAAGCCCTGTTGCGATTGAGGATCGAGAATCAGTGAGAGGGAGAGGACTCGGAGTTGCGAGCGGTGTGTGTGGCATACATGGTCCCTGTGTGTTAACTCGGAGCATGTGAGCCTTGCAAAGGAGTGAAGGAGTGTCTAGATAGCTGCACACCCGTTCACCATCTGCATCACCACCCACCGAGCTGACCATGGGCATCGCGCCCAAACTCGCGGCTCATTCTACCCGCTCGCCCGACGAGGGGCTCGCACCGGAAGGACCAATCTTCTTTAGCTCCGTGTTCAGGGGTGGACGCGTGTCCAAGTCGGCACATGCGTTCCATGGAGAGAAAAATGCGCGGTGACGGAAAGAAGGGAAAGAAGGGCTCATCTGGCCCGACTAGGATTTGTGTTCCGTGCTGCATCGCCACATGATGTCACTCTCGCTCTTCTCTTCTGCCAACGCACACCCAACGCAGCTCACTCTTCCCTTCATCAAATCTAACTGGAGACCTCAGACCTTTGTAGGCTGCCGTCTGCCTGTCGCGTATGTCTTGCGAATAATCCGAGTTGATCAATGCAATCACAATGTCGCCGACGTACGTGTATGGGTATGTCCATTGAATAACGTCCTCCCACCTGCGACCCATTTCTTTATATGTCCAGGCTCCACTCATCGCTTCATTCTGTCTCCTCCTTGATGCCCCTTCCCTTCTGCTTCCCCTGTGTTTTCTTCTCCGAGTCCCACTCGCCCCGCCGGTTCCGACGCTGACACCGACACACCTCTCGAGTGATTCGTTCGGCATATACCTTCGGTTACAACTTTACAGCGGCCCAGAATGGATCTCGCGCCTGCAAAACCGACCCGTGCCATCCGTTGCTCAACCTAAGCCCTCTATCCCGCTATCGCGTTGCACTGCCACCTACATCCGCTCCGCGTCTTCTTCTGCTTTTGCCCATTCCGACCCTCCCTTCACATCCTGCTCTATCTCCTCCAATTTGACTCCGTTTAATTCTCTTTCCCTCTGCCATTTAATCCTAATCTAGCTTCGCATTGCCTTCAAACGCCCACTCGCACTCGCACTCCTACTGGTAAATGTGGCACAATACAATCTGAAAAACAGTAACAACAGAGTCAAGACTCAAGGACCGAAGTTATGATCTTGGATTCCAACGTACTTGCCTGTCGCTGTTTTATTGAAGCTGCTCTGGCTAATCTTGTGTTTTATACCCCGAATTCAGATCTCGCACCCGAGATTTAAGTAATTGCCGCGCTGGGCTTTCGAGCAGATTTTGAAGGTGAGTCGGATTGGATGTCAGGCTTTCCGCGAGATCTATTTACTTGGGCTGTTCAAGCTCTTCCTTTGCCCATGCTTCCGGGTTCAATGATATCGCTCCAGGTACGCTCGATGCTGTATTCAACCCCCCTATTGGCTTGATCCATGGGCGGACAGGTGAGCCTTCAAACGCCGGGATAATTATACTCGAGGTCTCATTGAAATCCAACAATCATGTTTACAATATTGACCTCCTGGATTCAGCCCCCGCGATTCCAGTCCTTCGCGTTCACACCCTGAGCTCCGAAGCTGTGATTCTGCGGACCTAGGTGCGGTTCCGTTCTTATCCATATTAACTCGTTTGCCTCCACGTGAACTGGGTCCGCCGCAAGCCGCTGCAGAGATATTGAGACTATCACTCGATACTGTAGGTTCGCTTCCGCAATATCTCATTCTGCTTGCTGATCCTGTAGCTCGTTTGGTGTACCTTTCACTCGCCAACCATTCAACATGTCCGGAGGTGTCTGCGTCTAGTTGACCCTTTCGCACATTAGTATACGTCTCCGTTGGTCTAGTCTCCCGACCTCCTGTAATTCCCTCACCACTAAGGCTACCCTCCGCCAGAAGTCCCAAATCTTTTGCAACACATTGGCGCGAGTGTTCGCAGGTCAGGATATGGTAAAGGGACAAGCAATTATCTAGTCTAAATTTCCTTTGAGTCTCGACTCGCGGCGCGCCGCCGGTTTCAGACGCATTCCAGGTGCGCATGTATTTCTGACCCCTCCAAGCCTCGAGTTAACTCATATGCACACATTAAATGCATTGGCTGACTGACCTTGTTTCAGATTTATAGCTATCGTGTAACGCGTTGCATCGGTGCGCAGTTGCAACTCGAACTGGGCCCCGGAGACGGTCGCGACTCCTCTCGCGACGAGTGCATTTCTTGCTGTCTGTGTGCCTCTTCCGTCGAATGTTACCTCTGCATCTTCCCTGATTTCAATCGCACTCCATGCCCCGTTCGTGGTTTTAGATCCATAAGAAAATCCTCTGAATAACGAGCAGACAACAGGTCACGAATCCGTGTTTTCCACCTTCTCTCGTTTAGTGACCTTCGATTCATTTCAAGCTCTCGCAGGCGTCGAACAATTAGTGGATTGGGTTTGGATGAATTCACCCATGGATTGCCCACGGCCACTCAGCCACTCTATCTGGTCTCGAGGTGTGCACGCGGCCCCGCATCTACGTCCCAATTCCGGTTTAACGGCTTAGTGTTTCCCAATTTCCTCGAAACATATTGCTACGCGGATTCCCCACCATAAGCCTAGGTCTCCTTTGCGCCATGGACCCACGATGATTCCTGTCTAACGAGTTACCAAAGAAAAATACCGGCATGCTCAGGCCGGCCATTTCCCTACTAAGTAAATATAATTCAGTACTTTAGCCGATGCTTGATAAGTTTGCTTCGACGCTTGCATTGGAGGGCGCGCGTTCGCTTCGCCTTCGGGACATCGGACCATGAACTACCAATTTTTTCAGTCCTTCTTGTTCTGTGTTGTCACGCAGGTGGACGTGCTCCAGTTGCAGAATGCCGCGCGAGATTGGTGGAATGAAGCAGCCGGGAACGCATCATGCACAAGCGCGGGAAAATATTGATTTTACTTATTGGCAAGGAATGGGAGTGAAGATGCGTCGAAGACGTGGATGATTCGACGTGCTGTAGACAGACGTACGATATCGACTTCAAGAGCGCTAGCGGAAATGTTGATCATCGCATAGCTCACCCCGGATATATCTAGTCACCACGCGTACGGTCCCTATTCCCCATCGCGTTCCTTGTAGATCTAGGGTCAGCGGGCGAATTGCGCGGAGGGGTTGAACTACGGATATATAACTTGTTAGATTTAGGACTGGAACAAGCGAACGGACAGACAGAATGTCAGCTGGACGAACGGACTCGCGAGGTGCGCATGGAACGGAGTCCATCTCGAGTGCAAAAAATGGACCATCCCATGTCGTTCGCAAGGCTTACTTACTTCTCACTGACTCACTGGCTCAATCGGAGGAGCCCGAGTGCTATTCATAATCCGAGCGCGAACTCGATTGAGGAGGAGACGGGGATTGAGAAGCAGAAGAGTCCTAGGCGAGTGCCGGCACAAATCAGGCTTCAGGAGGCGGAGTCCAGCGAGTGAGAATGCCGCGCAGAGGCCAGAACAAGACGAAGAGCAAGACTGAGCAAAAAGACCGTAGGAGGCATGATTTGGATAGAGGTGGGATGGGATACATCCTGGCTCAGCAAGACGCAAGTAAGAGCGACAGAGAGGGTCTGGAGGAGCCCGAGGAGAGACGGGAGAGACGGGAGCGGAAGGTATGCGCATCGATACGGCGGGGAACAGAGAGCGCATACAATGCGGATCGCACACAGAGCGAGAGAGGAGTGAGATGGAGTGGCATGCAACAGTGAGGGTATCGGCGCGCCGTCAGGGGCAGGTCGCGCACTCATGCGCGAGCACCGGGAGAACTATATGTACTGCGCGTGCGGGGGCAGAGTGAGGGGAAGCAGGCTTGCACCACAACCGCAAAGATAGTCCGGAAGGGTTGAGGGAAAGCGGACGCGTGTGCAGTAGAAGCAGTGCGCATGCGGGCGGCGAGAGCGGCGCACACAGGACAGCGACGAGGTGCGGGTCACGCGTGTGGAGCGGGCAGAATCGTGGAGTACATCTGCAAGTGCATGGCGAGGAGTGCGGAGTAGGAACGGATCGCGGGGGTGGGAGTTGGCGGCGGCGACGTGGCAGGGCAGAGAGAGAAAGAAGAAGTCTGAGTAGATCCAGTTCAAATCAGTAGCGATAAAGGAAGGGCTGGGGAGAATGCTACCAGCATCACCGAGAAGCAGACGCCGTGGAGTGGCGTGGAGGAACGCGAGCGGCGTGTGTATGTGGCCCATACTCCCGGTCTGTTAGTCAAAACGAGGGCTGATCTAGATGGTTACGCACCACTTCACCTCGGCCACCCCACCCCATCCCCAAATGCTAACTCACGCCCGCACTCGCGCCTCTTTCCGCCCGCCGATGACGACTCGGAGCTCGCACTTGAGACTCTAGCGCCTTCAAGTTCTACCCATGGATCTGGCATGGATTCGGGTGTCCAAGTCAGTGCGCGCATTCTGCGGTAAGAAAATGAAGACGGCGGTGAGAGGAAGAAAGGAGAAGGGAAGAGGCCGGATCAGTCGGCCCGAATTGTGCGTGACAGTCCTGCATCGCCACCTCTTGCATCTCTTCCTCTCTCCCGCCATGGCCTACGGCGGCCATCGCAGCTCGCTGGACCCTGATTCCAATGCCGTGAAACCCTCTTGCAAACATTACCGGTAGCGCCTCGTTCATTATTCTACCTGAACACCTGCATGTTTATCTTCTTGGGCTCCTTTCTTTCGATGTATCGCTCCATCCTAACGCCCACTACGATCCATTTGCCTCGTTCTCTTCCCTGTCCTTCCCATCATCCTGAACGAAGCAGCGCACGCATCCGATTATGTCTTATCAACTCCGCTATCGTGCTTCAGTACCACCCACCCACTGCTCGTCTGGGTCATATGTGTTCCGTATCGTCAATCTTCAGCCTTCCTTCTGCTCCTACTCATCCCCTACTCAGTCACACTCTTCTGTTTCGGCGTCTTTTCCGCCGGGCTGGGGCTGGGGCTGGGGCTGCCGTGCACGGTTCAAACTAAAAATGCTCCTACCATTCAATTTCTCGCACTAAGACGCACGTCGACACCAGCGTCCTCCGGTCTCCGCGCTCCAGTGTGCGGCTGCGTCTGCAGCCATCGGCTCATCTTCGGTTCGTCCCCCACCTCGCCTTCCGCCTTCCGACCTGTTGTGTTTTCTGGTTTCCATTAATATTTGGGATTCCGGAATTCGGGCAATCCGCCTATTAGCCTACTTCCTGCCCACGTCCCGCCGAAGTCTATACCTTTATACTGCGGCACGGAGAACCTGTACCTGTACCTGCGTCCCTGCATCCTCCCCGATGTCCACCACTTCTGTCGTTAGTGTGCTGTTCCGTATTCTCACTCAGCGTACCCACGAAGTTGACGACATCGCTAGTGGCCGCTTTCATGTAAATTCCGTATCCCGTCGCGATTTGCTGCGTTTGAATTATACCCCCAATTTCCAGCTTTTTGAGCACTGAGCGCGGTATATTGCTTGGGTACTCGATTCATCTTCCTGCTGGGTCCGCTGAATTCACGCGTAGATAAATTCCCAGATACCGGTGCAGAAAGTGCTTGATCATGCTGGAGACAAGTGGTACGTGCGTCACCGTGTGAGCTCTCACGACCAAACGGCAGACCCTCGCCATCGCGTTGATCTATGACCAGCACTGTGTTTTGGAGAGCGGGCAGCTGCACTCGGGGTCTGAGTCTTTGTGATGACATTTATTTTGCAAATGGCTTCACTTCCCTCATTGGTCCACGGCTCCCATGAGCACATCAGATCCGTCCGAGGATATGCTCCACGCAGATTTTATTTTTCTCCCCCTGTTCTCAACCGTGCCCATTTCTGTGTTCTGTCGTCCTCAGATGAAATCTCTCCATTCTTCGGAACCCACATCGCATAATTGCTCAGCCACTAACCAGTTCAGTCATACGGTCTCTAGCACACTTCACTTTCCCCTTCAATTATGGCACAGACCTGATTACGCGCGGGCTGCACCTGGCTCAGATATCGGGATCCCGTTGGTGTGTTTCTTTTTCAAGTTCTTTACGTATCTCTTTGGCAAGTTTTTGGGGTTTATTTTCAATGACCTTGAAAGTCCAATGCCGAAGTTTCATTTTCGCCCCATGGCCGTTCACGCCCATCAATAAATCCTCTGGACCAAGCTTTCCTTTGCTGGAAGCCGTGGTGTGCGCCACGTCTATGATCTCACTGGAGCATTGGATAGTCACGATTCCGAGAAGGAAGAAGCCCGTTGGATTTCAGATTCGGTCTTATCGCGTCAATTTCTTTTTTGTTCCGAAAAATGATTAGACCTTGTTCGCAGTGCGACTTATGCGCTGCACCGCGATGTTGATTATTCCCTGGGACTTGGGACTTCCGAAGCTCTTCAGTCCAGGAACATCATGCCTTTGTTGATTACCTGAGAAATCACTGCAGCGGACTCGGGCCATCTGTTGCACACCTGAGGAGCGTAGGCATCCGTAGTCAATTATGTCTGGAGCTAATCCTTGCACATAGAAACCGATGCCCTCGAGTTCCATGCTTCACGGCGACGCCTTTTCCACTCAGAGGTCTGTTTTATGTCCCCCAACGGGAGGAGGAAACAACGTCAACACACCCCTGCCAGCGACACATAGATCACGCGGCCGGGGTATTGGCTGTTAACCCATGGTGGGTTCTAGATTTTTTTGCTCCTGCGTGGGATATGGACAGTCGTAGTGGACTCTATCAGCCATAATCACCCCTGACCATCGCGCGCACCATAAACTCCAAAAGACTCACGAAATTGAAGCGGAGATCATAAGTGAGAAATTCTCTTGAAACGATGAACACCTCGCCATCCCCTCGGGTCAACTCCCAGCCGTAGATATTGAGATCATCAAACCCCACACGGAGTCCGTGTAGATCTGTGTAAATCCCTCAATGTTCTGTATATATCAGTGAGACGGGTGTTCGATTCGCTCCAGAGACGTGATGTTATTTGTTCTTCTTTTTCCACGAGAACATGGCGCAGAAGAATGGTATTTCCGGTTCGAGAACCTGTATACATCAGCGAAGAGGGTTAAATCGAGCTAATTCCATCCTGGCTGTCAAGAAACGCTGCACACGAAACGGCTCGCACCTGCGCAGGGTATTAATGGCTTGGATATTTGGACTATCTTGGGGGCACAATGCCCTCGCACGTTCAACACAGGCCGAGTCCGTTTGCCTAATATGCGACTTTTGAGCCCAAAGATGGCCTATCGTGCTGTCCTTTCCCATAGCGCGCTGCGGCGGAGTTTGCCCAGCAAAATCAATACTGAATGTCAGGCGAGCGTCTGGCCAAAAAAAACAAAAAACAAAAAAAAAAACAAAGAAATTGTTTTACGATTGTTGGCGGGGTCGAAAAGGAGTGGTGTTGGAGATGGAAAATCCGGACTAGTAGAATGTACTCGAAGAACCCATTCAACAGCCCGTCTCACAGCTTGTACATGCAGATCATCGGGTCGAGTGAACCGGCCAGAAGCTGTATGACAAGCTGTGCATGTGGGCTGTGTTCTTTAAGCGCCGGCTCCCGCTACTCTTCCTTTGCTCCCACTACCATCCCACCCCTTCCGCCTACTCGTGAATGGCCTCAATTCTCATCTCTGATGCACTTGTCCCTTGGAATCCCGATTCCAACAAGGCAGTTGCGAAGATAGAGGAGAATCGTCCTGAGGGAGGAAGATGGGCGCTAATCCTTAACGGCTTCTTGTCTCCCTCCCCCGGTCGCACCTTGGATCGAGTGTACACCTCCTTGGGCAAGGCCCTCGAGACACAGGCAAACCGCGCTGCATATAGTTTTGGTCTGGGACCGCACGTCGTGGCCCGGAAAATCAAGTCCTACTTCGGAAATGATGAAGAACGTGTTCTACAATTGGAATCTTTGTCCACCTCCATCCCACCCAAACTCGAAAAAAGGTGCCACAAGTTGATGAGATATGCTCTCCCGTGCGTGTTTTATATAATGTGAAAACTACATGTAATGATGGTTCCCAGAACCGAATCTGCTGATACCCAGTGCCGGGCCTTCAAGGATATTGCGGAAATTGTTACTCTCCTTCCTGGGCTTCGTGCGTTCCTGCATGAAAAATATATAGAAGGCAACACAACAACGGAGGCCATTTCTGCTTTATGGAGCCGTGCAGATGGTGCACCAGATGACAAATGGACATTCTGGCAAATGTTAGCTGCAGCTTGCCTGGCTGATACCACAATCTCGACAATACTGGAGGGCAGTACCATCCCACAGCTCACCTTCTGCGATGCCGGGGGACTCAGTGTGATTGAGCTTTTATTAGTTGAACATGATTGCTCGTGAGTGATATTTTAATCTGTTGGATCCATTCTGATTTCAACATTACAGAGGAGCTTCAATATTTTCCAGGGCACTCTGCATCAGATACCTTGGGGAATTCTTGACTTACTAGGGTTTTGGTCGGAGACAGGGGGTGTACACTCTGATGTTGCGAAAAAGGTATGTGGTCTAACGACCCAAGTGCTCAAGGACATCAGGGTCGACATCTTAGCACTGGGCCCTGCCAACGAATCGGAACCACCATTTGACTATGAAGGTGTTGACTTTCTTGCCACGATGATTCTCACTGGTATTTTGAGCTGGTTGGGCAAACTTGATCACCAGGATTGGCCCTTACAACCTTGGTTTGAATGTTGCCGTGAATTTGTTCAGTTATTACGAAGGTAAGAACATATAATTCAATGTATTCAATATCCATTATGAATAACGACTTTCTAGACCTCGTGCCGAAGAGCTCCTTCCCAATTCCTGTGCATTTGCAGCTGCCAACTTTGAAGACATCCTGCCAATTAGCTGCCACAATGCAGAGTTGAATGTCATGGTTGATGGGTGAGACAGTTGAAAATGTGGTGCAGATGATATTGACGAGAGTGTTAATAGGGAACACAAAACCTCAGCCAATCCAGATACACCTGACAATCACTTGGCGGAAATGAACTGTGAAAACGATTCCACAAGTAGTCTCCACTCGGATCACTCGCAACTCGATGATTCAGAAGACCCAGATTCAGTACAAGAGGATGATAGTGATGCACAGAGCTATGATTCTGGTTTGGGCTCTGTTGAGGATGATAATTCGTGCAACCCGGGAGATGAGACTGAGTGCATTGGACAAATTGTGAGAGTATTTCTTCTTTTAAAAATGTGCCCGATTGAGCATAGCTAGGATCATGATATTCATGATGCCGGGAATTTTCAGTCCGGCCCAGATGCGGGCCAAGGTCCACATTTATATGGAGATTCAGTGAGTGCATAAATATTTTTCGAGTGGCTGAACTCCATTGATTCCAACTTGGGAAATTCGCAGACCAGTGGAACAGTGATTTCACAACATGCAAACTCCCGCCCTCTTACAGAAACACTGCTGAAGCAGTTGAAGGAGCGTAAAGTTGCCCTGCATGAAAAGGAGAGGGAGCTCGGTGATGACCATCCAGATACACTACGTGTTATGGCAAATCTGGCATGGACATACCATAAACTAGGTCAGTTGAAGCAGGCAAAAATTCTGAAAGTTGCAGTGCTTCAGAAACGAAGAACCAGTCTTGGAGAAGATCATCTAGACACTCTGCGTGCCATGGCTAGTCTGGCATCAACATACTACGAACTAGGCCAGTATGAGAAGGCAGCAGAGCTCGAAATGTCGGCGCTGGAAAAGCAGAGGAAGCATATGGGTGACGATCACCCAGACACTCTGCATACCATGGGCAATCTGGCAGGGACATACTGGAAACTAGGGCAATTCACACAGGCAGAGGCACTTGAGCTCGAAGTGCTCGAAAAGTGGAGACAGCTTTGGGGTGAAGATAGTCCGGACACTCTAAAGGCCATGGCTCGTCTGGCATTAACATATCGCACCCAGGGTCGGATCAAGGAGGCACAAACACTCTTGGTTTCGGTGTTGGATAGGCAGAGGAAACTTCTGGGTGAAGATCACCAAGACACTTTATGGACCATGGGTGAATTAGCATTGACATACCTCGACCTAGGCCAGTTGCACAAGGCAGAGGCCCTGGAGGTTGTAGTGTTGGAGAAGCGGAGGGAACTGCTGGGTGAAGACCATCCTGAGACACTACGGGCCATAGGAAATTTGGCAGCAACGTACGGCAAACTAGGCAGGTTCCTGCAAGCGGAAAAGCTTGAGGCTGAGGCACTCGAGAAGTATAAGAAGCTTCTGGGAGAAGATCATCCGGACACCATTTGGATTATGCGCAATCTTGCATTGACGTGCCGCAACCTGGATAAAGTGCCAGAGGCAGAAGAGCTGGAAAGACTTGTTGCATATCACGAAGTGTAGATGACATGGATTCTGCTAGAGATAGACATCCTTTTGGTACAGATTTCATTCATGTGCAGGTCGGGGCCCATTGGAATTCATGGAGTCCATCAGATTCGACTGTAAGGTTTTTCACGGGTAATCTGGTGACCTCAGAGATCTGGCAGGAAGAAAATTAATATTCACATTTGTGGGGACGCACATTCATAGACACCCAGCCAATACATATTTATGTTGAGGGCACCGTTGCAAGGGGCAAGATGGGTGGTCCTGCTGGCGCTGGAATTTTCTTCGGACTTGACTCGCCTTTGAACCAATCACTTGCTGTTCCGGGACCTGAACAGTTGAACGCAGACCGCGCAAGGTTGTTTGCTATCCATGAGGCGATTCGACGTGCTCCGAACGACAAGAGTATCTTGTTGTTCTGCACTTCAAAGATGATTATACGACAGTTATGTTACTCCGCAGCAAAGAATATGCAATTGGGGTGGCCGGGAAGAAAATGTACATTTGGGTCGCGACTTTGTCTCATTATCTAGGGCCCCACTAATCTTCAAGCAGATGGAGATCATCTTACTCACTAATAATTTGCCACATGCTTTTCAGGCGGCATGTCCAATTAGGGCGTATATATTACACTTTATCCTCGGGTTACTGACCCTCCCTTTCGCAGGTGCGCCTCCAGATAGCCGGGCGTAGGTGTACGTTGATTCTTGTATTTTTTATGGAACCTCTATTAACTAGGCTTCCTTCCACTCAAGCATTCATTCTCTTTTTTCTTTCTTTCTTTCTGCAAGCGCGGAAAGGGTTAAAAATGCTGGAACTTTGGTGTCCCAACCTCTACGCAGCACTGACTCGCCTCCTCGGCGCGCCAACGAGATCAAATGAGGAGGGCTATCCAAATCCAATATTCCTCCTCGGTTACGTTTCAAACTATCAATTCTGGTTTGAGACATTCCTTTGATTCAACGCCTGATTGAATTCAGAGAACAATCGCGGGTATGTTGGTCCACAGGCTGTTTTATATGACTGCGCGAACCGGAGGGATCTAAAGACCGACAATGTAAAATAGAGCAATTCAGGTTCGATCCGGATTCGGGAGTAGGCACTTCTTTTTTTTTCTTTTCCTTCCGATTTCCTGCTTTGTTTCTCGAAGCGTGTATGAACACCAACGAAACTTTGTTATTCTATTTCCAGAGCGCTCGACGTCAAAAGCGCCCTAGCCATGTAGACAAGTCGCATCCGCATGCACCGGACTAGAACCGAAGGCGAAACACGAATATCGAATGATTGCCAGTGTACAAGTTGAATCAGTGGAAACACCCCCACCCTCTGCGCGTTCGACTCGGGGCTCAAGTCAGTCCATGCACGCACCTCTCAATTTAAATTTGGTTCATGCGTCTCTCAATTTAAATTTAAATCTGTGTTTTACCGGTTCGGCTGCGGCTGCTGAGTGCGATTGGCTATGGGGTAGCTACGTTCGTTTTGTACAGTATTTTAAACTTGAAAATATTAACATTTTTGCCGAAGCCAACGCCATTTGCTATCGAAGGCAGGTGGCCTCAGATTTACTTCGCAGGAGCGGAACAGAGTTTGATTCGGAGGACGCGAATGGATAACAAAGGATATGCCAGTATTCGAATGAGAACAGGACAAGAGACAGCTCGGATACCCCTAGAAGTGATCCGTGTTTTCGAGTCCACAGGATGAGATCATTGTACCGTTAGCGAGGTGGGGCAGCCAGCAGAGAGGGGACAGCATTTCAGAAAAACCGGAGGCTGAATATCGCATGAGGACTTGAGGAACGAGAAGCGAGAACGCAGGTGAATGAGAGGTGGCCGCAGGAGAGCGCCGATCTGCTCCGAGGAGGCAACGCGCAGAAGAACACAAGAAAAACGGAAAGAAAAGCTGAAAGAAAGCAGACGACCTCGGCTCTATTGCTAGCCCTAAGTCACCAGAGCCAAGCAGGCTGGGCGCAGAGAATCGAAGCCAAGGATGAATGGACCCGGCGCTGACCCGGCCCTGGAGATATGATACTGAAGTAGGATACTGGGTATGTGAAACGAAAGCAAAAGAGCGGAGCCGCTGCAGCTCAAGGGAGAGGGTCAGCTGGCGGTCTCGCACCACACCGGAAGCAGGAGTGCCAGAGAGCGATCTGCACCGGATTGAGATTGGGATTGATACCCGCGAGAGGTCTGCCGGCGGCGGAGGCGGGGTGTATGATGCACGGAGCGAGATCGTGATCGATCGAGGGCGTCAGACGCATGCGCAACGGTGAGGGTACGCGTGCCGCGGGTCAGTGGTCGGAACATCAAATGGCTAGGGAGTTGTGCGGTTAGGGGCATCGGTCGTCATCGGCGTCGGGCGTTACTTGGGGAAGAACACGGAAGCAATGAAGCGGGCAATGGGCGATTGGCGATGGCAGGTGGGCGATCGGGAAAGACGAGTCCGGGCAAGACCAACGCAAGTGAGGTTTAACTAGAAACGAAGTGGCGTTCACGAGAAGCAGACGTCATCGCCACGCAGTCGAGGCGAGGATGGGCGACGTGTGGAGGCGAGCGGCGCGTGCATTGGCACAAATAGCCCGGCCTGTTAGCTGGGTCACATGTACTCGAAGCGCAAACAGATCTAAATAGATACACACCTGTTCGCCATCCCCGCATCCGCGTCTGCTAAGGTATCGGCCCAAAGCTCGCGCCTCCTTCCATTCATCCGATGACGAACTCGCACTGGAAGGAGCAGACTCGGAGCTCGCCTTGAAGTTTTGTCCGGGGATTTGGCAGTGTATCCGGGAGTCCAAGTCGGTGTGCGCGATCTGCGAGAAGAAAATCGAGACGATGAGAGGAAGAAAGTAATCACCGGATCACGCCGCGCTGTTTGACAACTGCATCGCCACCTGATGCAGCTTTCCTCTTCTCTCCCGCTATCACATCTCCGAGTCCCTCGACCCTCAATCCAGTGCCCTGAAACTCTGTTTATCTGCCTTGCGAATCCTACTAGTAATACTTTTCTGGGCTGATGTAACGCGTTCACGAGAGCACTTGGTACTATCGGTTGATATCTGCTGTTGCCTTGTCCTCTCTGTTCATCTCCTCCGGCCATTCTGCACGTATCATTCGATCCTAATGCCCGCTACCCTTTATTCTGCCTCCTTCTCGGGACTTTCCTCCGATGTGCGCCGAACCCACCATCTCTCGCGTCTCCTCCGTCTATCTCCAGACGCGCTTCTCGCTAGATCGATAGGGCATACAAAACCCCGATTACAAGTTACAAACCAACTCTGGTGCGTTCGTGAGGTCCATATCCCACCTGTTGTCATCAACGAGGCTGCAAACGCACCCTATCCTGTCTTATCTACTATCACACTTCAATCCCACCCACCCGCCACCCCTCCACGCATATTCATGCAATGCGTTCGCTGCGCATCCATTTCTTGCTTTGATTCCTTTAATTCCTTGTAATTTCTCCGTCCCACTCTGTTCTGTTGCCGCGCCCTTTGCGCCAGGTCTGGCTCGGGCCGCTGCATCGCTCAAACTATCGGACTATCTAACCGCTTGCAGTGAGATCCACGCCCACGCCAACACCTGTGCTCCGGTTTCCACCTCCAGTATGCTGCATCTGCAGCCCTGCGCTCATCTATCTTCGATTTCCCCCCTTCCAACCCGTTCTGTTTTCTGAAGTTTGCGATTCCGGAAGTCTGGAAATCCGCCTATTACTACTCATCATTCTGTGTTTCGTTCTGTTCCGAAATCCATCAGCCCGCCTCCTGGCTACCTCACGCTTAAATCTATGTCAACGGCCTGCCTTCGCCCTGCCCTCGCCTCTTCGTCTTTGTATTACTTATCTCATGTCCGGCTTGCGCATGTTGCAAGTCGAGATCTATTGTTTTTTCTTTTATATGTTGCAACCCACGCGCATAGATATAATAATGATCTCTCTTCCTATCCGTGGCCCCGCATCCTCCCCTTCTCGCGCGCGCAACCGAGCTCAGGCTTCCGATCCCCCGATCCTGTCCCCAACTTTCACTTGTACTTGTATTTATTCCCTCTCGTCTCCTCTTTTTACCTTTCTCGCTTTTTCTATATCGAAGTTGCGTTGCGAGGATTCTTTATCTTTATCTTTGTCTTTACATATATATCTCATCCCTCTCTCCCACTTTCCACCTCGCACTCCCGTGCCCTTCCTCCCTCCCTTCTCACACCCATGTACCTCTCGCCTCTCGTACTGCGCGTCCACGTCCGGCCTTGTGCGGGCCGGAGGAGCTGTACCTGCAGCCTTGTCCATCCCCTTCTCGCCTTCCCGCCGCTTCTGTTCTCGGTGTGCTGTCCCGCACTCGCACTTGACTCATACTCGTGTGTTGTCCCATACGCACACTCAGCGTCCCCATCCAATCGACCACACCCCAGGGCTGCTCTTAGACTTGAAACCCGACTTACTAGGTCTTCGAGCGCTGAGCTTGGGGTGCAATTCGATTCCGATTCCTCTTGGGTTGGCTTTATTTCACATAGAGGTTCTTTGAATTCTTGCAGAAAATGGTACGCATGCTGCTATGCCGGGCCTCGTTGACCGAACGGAAGATAACAAACCCGTTGCATTGGCAGTTTGTTTGGAGAGCTCACGGTTCGAGGGCACACGAGGAACCCAGCGCTTGGTACGTACGTTGCCGTGCAAATCCTCATAACAAAACGGAAGATAGAACCTTCCCCGGCGCAGCCTGTCGGAAGGTTGGCGGTTCGAGTGCGCCGGACTTTGCCATGCATATGACCTTTATTTTTTAAGACTCGCTTGGTTTTCATTGTGTGCTGATCTCATTTTTTATACATTCCTACAATTCACAACCTCTGGTTTCGAGCATTTATCCTCTCCACAGAACGACGCTTCTACATATCCATACCCTCGCAGCCTTCCCACCTCAAAGCTGCATCTTATACCCTCATTTACACCTAGTTGGCAGGCATCGGCATCGTAAAGTGGCGGGTTCAACCCGTCCAAGGCCATATACCGCAGACCTCACTCCGCGCGGTGCGCCATCGAAAAGTGTGAATCCCGGCTAATTCTATCCTGGCCGTCAGCAAGAAGGGTTGCAGGTGAAATTGTTCGCAGTTGCACCGGGTATTGATATTTCGATATTTGAACCGTCTTGGTGGTACACAGCCCTCGCACGCTTGACATAGGGGTCAGTCCCTTTTGCCTGATATGTGCTTTTTTGAGCCGTAGGACGTTCTATTGCTGTACTGTCCCATGCCGTTCTGCGGCGCAGTTTGCCACGGCAAGATTATTACCGTAAGGCTGACGTTGAATTTCAGGCGAGGGTCTGGCAAATGACTTGTTTTTTACAAAAGAAAAAAGATATGTCACAGTCATTGGCGGGAAAAAAGGAGCGGTGTTGACGATGGGAGTGAGAATAGAAATCTGGGCTATGCATTTGGTGGAATGTACTCGAAGAATACATTCAACAGCCCGCCTCACAGCTTATACATTCGGATCATCGGGACGAGTAACCCGGCAAGAAGCTGTATGACAGGTATGACAGGCTGTGTACTAGGCTGTGTCTTTAAGCGCCGGCTCTTTGCTACTCTTCCACCGCTTCCACCACCGTCTTACCCCCTTCCTCCTACTCGCAAATGGCCACCACCAATATTTCTGATGCACTTGTACCTTGGAATCCCACTGCCAAGGGGACAGTCACAAAGACAGAGGACACTTGTCCTGATGGTGGAAGATGGGCGCTAATGCTTAACGGCTTCTTGTCTCCTTCCCCAGGTCGCACTTTGGATCGGGTTTACACCTCTTTGGGAAAGGTACTCGAGACACAGGCCAATCGTGCTGCATACAATATTGGCCTAGGACCCCACATTGTGGCCAAGAAAATTAAATCCTACTTTGGAAACGGGGAAGAACGGGTTCTACAGTTGGCATCTCTGGACACCTCCATCCCACTGAAACTCCGGAAATGGTGCCACAAGTTAATGAAATATGCTCTTCCGTGTGTGTTCTATTTAATGTGAAAACTGCATCTAATGATTGTCCTCAGAACCGAATCTGCCAATACCCAGTGTCAGGCCTTCAAGGACATTGTGGAAATTGTTACTCTCTATCCTGGTCTCCGTGCTCTGTTGCTGCAGGCAAAATATATAACAACAACAGAGGCCATTTCCGAGTTGTGGAGCCGTGCGCATGGTCCTCCAGATAACAAATGGACATTCTGGCAAATGTTAGCTGCAACTTGCCTGGCCGATACCACAATCTCGACGATCCTGGAGGGCAGTACCATCCAACAGCTCACCTCCTGCGATGCCGGGGGACTCAGTGTGATTGAGCTTTTATTAGTTGAACATGATTGCTCGTGAGTGACATTTTTATCTGTTGGATCCATTCTGAGTCACCATCGAAGAACTTCAACATTTTCTAAGGCAATCTGCATCCGATACCTCGGCGGGATTCTTGACCTCCCTGGATTTTGGTCTGACACAGGGAACATACACTCTGATGTTGCAAACAAGCTGTGCTGTCTGATGAACCGAGTACTGAAGGACATTGGGGTCGACATTCTGGCACTCGGCCCTGCCGAGGAGTCGGAACCACCATTTGACTACCAGGGTGTTGACTCTCTTGCGACAACAATTCTCACTGGTCTTTTAAACTGGTTGGGTAAACTTGATCATGAGGATTGGTCAGTACAATCTTGGTTTGATGGTTTCTGTCAATTGCTCCAGTTATTGCGAAGGTGTGTATAATTACAAACTCTGTACAACCCTTAAGGATGAAAATTCTCCAGCCCTCGCTCTGTAGAGCTCCTCCCAAATTCCTCTGTGTTTGCAGCTGGTAACTTTGAGGATATCCTGCCAACTCGCTATCAAGATGCAGAGTTGAATGTCATTGTCGATGGGTGCGACAGTCCCAAATATGATGTGGATGGGACTGATATTTACCTTGTCCTGAAACAGGGATGAAAGAACCTCAAATAACGAAGATACACCTGACAATCCCTTGTCGGAATTGGACTGTGAAAACAATTCCATAAGTAGTCTCCACTCGGATCACTCGCAACTTGATGAGTCAGAAGACCCAGATTCGCTACGAGAGGATGATAGTGATGCACAGAGTTATAATTCTGGTCTGGACTCTGTTGAAGAGGATGATTCATCCAACTCGGATAATGAGATTCAGGATTGCAATGCACAAGTTGTGAGAGCATCTTGTCTTTTGAAAAATATGTCCGACTTAACATAGGTAGGATCGTGATCTTGATGATGCCGAGAGTGTCCATCCTGGGCCAGACACAGATCAAAGTCCACATTTATACAAAGATCAAGTGAGTGCACAAATTATAAAGAATTCCCGAACTTAACGGTAATTTACAGACAAGTGGAATGATGGTACACACAAAATCGCCGCCCCTTACGGAAACACTGTTGAAGCAGCTTAAAGCGCGTCAACTTGCATTCCATGAAATGGAGAGGGCACTCGGTGAAAATCATTCAGACACCCTGAATGCTATGGACAGCCTGGCATGGACATACCATGAAGTAGGCCAATTTCGGCAGGCCAAAGTTTTAAAAGCTTCAGTGCTTCAGAAACGAAGTACTATTCTGGGAGATGATCATCGGGACACTCAGCGGAGCATGGCTAATCTGGCATCGACATACTACCACCTAGGCCAGTTTGAGAAGGCAGCAGAGCTCACGGTTTCAGTGCTGGAAAAGGAGAGGAAACATCTGGGTGAAGATCATCCAGACACTCTGCGCACCATGGGCAATCTGGCAGCAACATACAGACAACTAGGCCAATTCACACAGGCAGAGGCACTCGAGCTTGAAGTGCTCGAAAAGTGGAGGCACTTTCTGGGTGAAGATAGTCCAAACACTCTATATGCCATGTATCGTCTGGCAATAACATATCACGACCTGGGTCGGTCTGACGAGGCACAGACACTCTTGGCTTCGGTGTTTGATAGGCAGAAGCGAATTCTGGGTGAAGATCACAAAGAAACTTTATTGACCATGGATCAGTTAGCACGGACATACCACAACCTAGGCCAATTGCACAAGGCAGAGGCCCTGGAGGTTGTAGTGCTGGAGAAGCAGAGGGAATTGCTGGGTGAAGACCATCCCGACACTCTATTGTCTATGGGCAATTTGGCTTTGATATACGAAAAACTCGGACAGTTCGTGGAAGCAGAGGAGCTTTGTGCTGGTGCCCTCGACAAGCATAGGAAGCTTCTGGGAGAAGATCATCCAGAAACCATTCGGATTATGCGCATTCTTGCATTGACATACCACAGCCTTGATAAGGTGCCAGAGGCAGAAGAGCTGGAAAGACTTGTGGCATATCACAACATGTAGAGAACATGTATTCTTCCGCGGAGATAGACATCCATTTGTCACAGATTTCATTCATGTTCAGGTTGGGGTTTGTTGGAATTCATGGAGTCTATCAGATTCGACTGTAAGGTTGTTCGCGGGTAATCTGGTAACCTCAGAGATCTAGCAGGAAGAAAGCTAACATTCACATCAGCATATTTCATTTATTAGCAATAGCAGAGGATTCGAGTAAAGGAGGGAAATGGGAGAGGGATGGAAAGCCAGAGCTGTTATGATCAAGGGCAAGGCAAGGGCACCAGGGTGATCAGTGATTAAATTCGGTGTACTGGAACTGTAGACAGCCAGATATCAATTTCAATGCCACGAGTGCTAGTGCTAGCGTGAATCTCAATGATGCAATATCAGCCCGGATATATAACCAGTCATCAGCACGCCTACGGTTGTCCTCAGGTCGGAGAGTTGGAGGCTGCATTCTAGATTAGTAGTGTTGCCACCAGCGTCAGCAGGCGGTCAAATTGCACATATGCGCAACCTCAAAGAGCAGGATTGGAACTTGAAATATATAATTTATTAGCAGGACATCTGGAAGTATACCTAGAAGTAGAAAGAAGGGACAGACGGACTCAGAACGTGCGAGCTACGAGGCGCAAGAACACTAATCTCAACAACTATGTGTACGAGCAAGGGCGCAAGAAAATTTAAACGCCATCTCGACTCTGATTTGCTCGCTCGCTCCCTCGCAAGAGGTCTGGTCCGAGTCCTTTCCTCGTTAGGCATAAGGAGGAGACAGAGTCCCAGGCCGAGTCCGCAGTCGAGCCTAAGTGTGCTGCACAGAGGAGGCAAGAATGAATGATGAATCTGAGAAAAAGAACGAATAGCCATGTACCGATTGGTTACCCGATGTTAGTGGGAGATGCAGATATAAAATCGGAACGAAGGAAAAAGAGAGCTGAGAGTACAAGTCGTTGGCAAGCATACACCAGGACATGCTACACAGTTAGTTGGCTAGCCGAACTTGTACTGGATCAATGGAGGGACAAGGAAGTGGGTACATTATGGAGCGCGAAGAAAGGTGCGAGATCAAGATCGAGACGAGCGGCATGCGGGGCACAAGTGGATCGAGCACCACTTCGAACTTGAAGCAAGGGGTAGGATGGAGTATGGACGTGGACCCTGAAGGTGGCAGCAGGGGGTGTTGGAGATGGAGAGAGCGGAGGGAGAACGAAGCTAAGGAGGGAAGGAATCAGGCGCTCCGCGGCGATCACAGTTGATCCAATATCACTGACATCGACAAACAGTCGAATTGCGCCTACGCGCACACAGGACTTGAAACATGAATATAGAACGAGAATGAAAAAAAAAGGAAAAAAAAAAGTGACTTCAGAACGCACACAAACGAGTGAGAGCGAAAGAAAGACCGCGACGAGATGTGTGCGCAAGACGGTGCTCGAATACGCGAGGTGTACGCACGAACGAGCGCACGAGTGAAAGAAAGAAGTTAAATTTCATTTCTACTTGAAGACAAGCCCACCGCAAGTGAGACTCTTATACATACGCAAGAGGCCCTAGTCCGACATCAAGCTTAAAAGCGTAGCAAAGAGACAGTGACCGAGTCCGGTGAGCCCTGAGCGCGGAGGGGAGGCAAGAATGGATGGAACCGATATCGGTGGAATACATCCGCGAATAAGCAGGCAGAACAACTGCAAAAGAGCGCTAATGCAGGAGTTGGAGGGGCTGGCAGCCTGAGTCTGGAAACAAATGCAGAAGCAGGAGCGCCAGATGGCTTGATCGATGGACTAGACCGACTCAGATGGAGGGACAAGGGATGGGGAGAGGCGGCATGGAAGGCGCGCAGCACGGAGGCGCGGGTGGTGCGCCCGAGGTGCACAGTGAATTGGAATTGCAGGAGCTCGGCCGCGCGTGTGGTGTGAGATCGATGGACGGTGAATGGGGCGCAAAATCAAGGGTCGAGTACAAGCCCGTGTCTAGTATGTAGAGGTAGTGCGCATGCGAGCAGACACCGAAGTCACGGTCCAGCGGAGGCATGGCGCAGGGACCGCGCAAGGAGTACGAGGGCGAGGCTGCGAGGTCGAGGGAGCAAGAGTGCCGACAACGCTGAAGATTGGCATCTGGTAGAGTGTCAGTGGAAGATCCAGGGTGACACGCGCGCGGGGCGGCGGCACAAGAGCGAAAGCGTGGGTGCACAAGGCATCCAGTGGAGCAGAAGTGCGGAATGCGGACGCCAAGGGTCGGTGTCCGCATCGGCAGGCAGGTGGGAGACAGCAAGCGGTCCAATTGCGATTGAGAATTGAGAAATAACTGGTGGAGAACAAAAAGGGAGAGTCGGGAAGGGCTTGGTATCAACGAGAGGGAAAGCACTCGGAGTTGCGAGCAGTGTGTGTGGCATACATGGTCCCTGTGTGTTAACTCAGAGCGTGTGAACCTTGTGAAAAAGGGCAGGTATTTCTAGATGGTTGCGCACCCGTTTACCATCTGCATCCCCACCCTCCGAGCTGACCATGAGCATCGCGCCCAAACTTGCGGCTCATTCTACCCGCTCGCCCGACGAGGAGCTTGCACTGGAAGGACCAATCATCTTTCTAGCTCCGTCCTGTCTCCAGTGGTGGACGCGTGTCCAAGTCGGCGCGTGCGTTCCAGGGAGAGAAAAATGCGCGGTGACGGAAAGAAGGGAAATAGACAGGCCCATCCGGCCCGACTAGGATTTGTGTTCCGTGCTGCATCGCCACATGATGTCACTCTCGCTCTTCTCTTCTGCGAACGCACACCCAACGCAGCTCACTGGTCCCTCCATCGAATCTAGCTGAAGACCATTACTGCCTCTGCCATCTACCTTAGCATCGGTCGCTAGTAATACTGAGTTATCCGTGTGGATGATACAGCGTCGCTGATGCACGTATCGCAGCATTGAACAGCGTCCTCCCACCCGTGCCTCCGAGTCTTCTCCTTGTATCTTCAGCCTCCATCTATTCCTTCATCCTGTCTCCTCCTCAACACTCCATCCCTTCTGCTCCCTCCGTAGCTCCTTCTCCGAGTTCCACTCGCCTGCCGGTTCCGACGCTGACGTCGACACAAATGTCGAGCGACGGATACGGCATATATCCAGTTACAATTTACACCACCCCACAATGAATCTCGTGCCTGGAGGACCCACCCGTGCACATCCGTTGCACGACCTATACCGCTATCACGTTTCACTAGAATCACTACCACCCACCCGCTGCTCCGTGTTCTCTCGTCCGGCTTTTGCCCATCCCATCCCTCCCTTCACTTCCCGCTCTATCTCATCCTTCAATCTCACTCCGTTAAATTATATTGCCCCCAGCCATCTCATCCGAACCTAGCTTCTCATGGCCCTCCATCTCCTAATCGCACTCCGACTCACACTCCTACTCCTACTGGTAGATATGGTACAAGACAGTCTGAACAACAAAAGCGGCAGAGTCAAGGACCGAAATTCTGATCTTGAATTCCAAGGTACATGCCTGTCGCTGTTTTATTGGAGCTACTCTGGCTAATTCCCTGCATTTTACCCAGAATTTAGATCTCGCACCCGAGATTACTATAACTGCGGCGCCCGGCTGTCGATTAGATTTCAATGTTAAGTCGCATTGTATGCTAGGCTCTCCACGGGATCCATTGACTTGGGTTGATATTGTCCAAGGTACGCTCGATATTGTGTTTTGGCTTAATCTATGGAGGGGGGCAAGGTGAGCCCTCAAACGCCGGGATGATTATCCTCGAGCTCTATGGGTTGGTCGCATTGAAATCTACCAATTATGTTTCCGCAATTCCAGTACTTCGCGTTTACGCTGCGAGCGCCGGTCGTATGATTTTGGCCGCAGCCTAGATACTAAGAATATGACTCTATACTGCTGGGATACTGTAGGTTCAGCTCATTTCTTCCTCTACCTCTCATCCAGCGTGCAGGTTCTGTAGCTCGTTCCTCCCAGTATGTTTGGCTCCAACTCAATCCGGGTTCAGAAAATCCGGGTAAGTGATCTTGCGTGTGTAGAGTTGTACCACTGACTGGACCCATCCCCTCGAGATTTAACTCTCATCGTGAGGTTATTGGTGAGATCGTGTGGTGAGGCTTTATTCAAGCTTTGTTCCAACCCTTTGCCCCGACCTTGAATCCATGTAAGTTATTATTTGTCAATTATTACCGGATCGACCTCGAGTTACCTTTCACTCACAGCCTTTCCTCGGCATCGACTTTCGCCCCGCCTTCCTCAACATGTCTGTCGACCATCCAACACTCAGAGGTGGCTGCATCTCTGTGGTCCTTTCGCTCATTAGTCTGTTGGTCTAGTCTCCTCTCCTGCAATTTACTCACCGCTACGGCTACTCTCGAGCAGATATCCCAAATCCATACAAACAGATTGGCACGAGTGTTTGCAGCTCGGGATATGCTAGAGAGGTAAGCACTTATCCGTTCTGAATTCCTTTGACCTTGATGGTTTCGTTGACCTGACTCGTGGCGCACCTTGAGCAGGGGCACTCATTGCCCGTTTCAGAGGCATTCCAGGCACACATGTATTTCCCGTCTAAACTTGTTGATTCATATGCACACATTGAATGCATAAGCTGGCTGACTTTGTTCTACATTTATAATTATGCTATGAGTCGTCGCGTCAGTGCGCAGTTCCATGGCCAACTCGAACTGGGTCCACTCATGGATCTCATTGCCTGCTGTTACATGTATGCGAGTCGCAACTCTGTCTCATTATTTAGGCCTCACTGATCTTCGAACAGATATAATAGATCTTGTAGCACGAAGTCCAATACTTAGTAACAATTTGCTGGGGGTCCCACATGCTTTTCAGGCGCTACTTTCAATAGGGTGCATATATCACACTTTGTCCTCGGGTTACTAACCCTCCCTTCCTTAGGCGCGCCTCTAGCTGCGGTCATCGCCAAGCCGGACTTAGGTGTACGTTAATTCTCTGGCTGGTATGGCCCCCAAGGGATGGAACGGAACATGTAGTAATTAGGCTTCTTTCCACTCCAGCATTTAATTTAATTTAATTTTTTTCTAGGAGCAGGACAGGCCAAAAGAGGCGGAAGTTCGCAAGACAATCTCCCCCGGTTCAATGATTCGGCCATGAAGAGATCTATTCCCGGTTACGTTTCAATCGCGGTTCAACGCCTGACTTGATTCACGGAAAAATCACGATTCACGGAAATCGTCCGTGGGTATGTCGGTCCACAGAATTCGACTCTTTTATCTCACAGCGCGAACAGGGGTCTAAGGACTTGCTGGTGCGCGGGATAAAATATATTGAGGAGAAGAATTTCAATATGATCCCTGTTCGATTCAGATTCCGGAGCAGGTCCTTGCCAGGCGCTCTGTGGTTTATGATTTCCGATTTCCTGCTCTGTTCCCCGCGCGCGTATCACCCCTAAACTCGCTGAGTTCCGGAGGGGCTGGAAATTACCGCAATAATATTACTGTAGCCTTGTAGACGTAAATCGGTCCCATGCACATGTACAGGACTGGCAGCGAAATGGATCGCAGCCGGTGTCAATGTGTATACGTTGAATCATTCCGTATATCTCGAAATGGTGAAGACTCACAATGGCACCAGCCTTCGCCCGTTTAGTCCATGCATGCGTCTCTTGATTTAAATTGAAATTTGGTCCATCAATATGGATCTTAATTTAAATCTGCGGTTTACTGGCTGCAGCTGAATTAAAGTTGCATTTTAGCTGTGGCTGGGGACGTCGGCTAGTGGATACGGAGTGTCAATGGGGCGCATCATATGTCACCAGAGCAAACCTGATCTGCCATTGAAGTACTAGTACTCAAACGAGAATGAGGTCTCTGCGTGTAAGATGCGGAGCGCGGAGGACATGGATCGAATAGTACAAAAGAAGCTCGGATACCATCCCCAGCGCATCAAAGACTGGGTTCAGCCCACGACATGTAATGAGAGGAGCCTGCGGATGACCCCGAGCTAGGGGCAGAACTTGGATGAACTGCTAAAGAAAGTAGTCAGTATTCGAATTGGACTGCGTTGAAAGGCTTGGTGGGGTTTCAGCAGACGAAGAAGGGCAGCCATCAGACAGGCGAGCAACAACTGAAAAGGCCGGGCTGGACTGGGTGGAATTGAAATGCAGACTTGAGGATGGAAGATTGAGAACGGAGGAGGATCAGCGATAGAAAAAGAAGAACGCCGATCTGCTTTATCGCAGTCAGGGCGCAGAAGAGCGAAACAAAAAACAGAAAGAAAAGACCATCGAACTCTTGCTCAGTCAGGGTGCGGATAAGACTCCTCATTTTATTAGTCCCAAGTCGACAGAGGAGAGAGTCTGGAGCGCGGAAAATAGAAACCAAGAATGAGTGGACCCAATATCGATACAGGGTAGAAGGCCCTGGAAATAAGTTGAGATAAACAATCCAGGAAACAAAAGCATAAGCAAAGGAGCGGATCCGCAGGAGATCAAGGGAGAGAGCTCGGCTGGCTGGCGGTGTCGCATCACACTGGATGCAGACGTGCTAGATAGCTAGCTGGATTGGATTGGACTCAGAGGGACATCAGCGAGGGAAAGCCACAGCTGAGGGAGAGGCGGTGCGACGAGCGCGGGTGCATGTGACAGTCGAAAAGCAAGGCACAGCTGAGCGCTGAGGGAGGGGGCGGAGGCGTACGTGCAGGGAGTGAGATCAAGATCGATCGGCGTGACACATGCACAAGAGCGAGGGTACGCACGCTGTCAGTCCGCGGTCGGAATATCCATTGGCGGGGATGGTGGGAGCGGTGTTGGGCATCGAGGGTCCGCGGCTTCGGACGTTGACTGGGACGAACACGGAAGCAAGGGCACGGGCGATGTAGGCGGACGGAAACCGTATGCCATATGGTGCAATGGACGAGATCTGGATCAAGCGACATGCGGACACATGTGCAAGAGCGAGGTTGCGCCGTGGTTGGTTGTCAGACCATTTGAAGGGACTGTTGTGCATCGGGCATGGCGGCGTCTGGCGTTGGCTGGGTTGGGGCAGAACTTGGGAGCAAAGAGGCAAGGGAGCAAGGAAGCGGGCGATGGTCGATGACAGATCGGGGATCGGGGACTTCGGGGATCCAGAACGAGACAAGTCCGGCCAAGCATAAGGCGAGTGAGGTTGAACTGGCAAGTAAGTGATTCTAACGAGAAAGAGACGCCACGGAGTAGGGCCTGTCGAGGCGAGGATAGGCGAGGGCCGCGAGGCATGGGGCAAGGCGACTCGGAGGGCGTGTGTGCGTTTGGGGCCTGCTAGTTAGGACGAGTGTACAGTACACGCTCAAAGCGAGGGCTGGCAAAGATGGATACGCACCCGTTCGTCAATTCCATTCCCAGCCGCTAACCCACTAACCCATGCCCCCCCACTCGCGCCTCTTTCCGCCCGCCGACGATGAGCTCGCACTGCCTCGCAGAACACACTAAGAGGACAGAGCTAGTGTCCTCGAGTTTCGGCCCATGGATCTGGCGGTAGATCGAGAGTGCAAGGGACTCCGTGCTTGCTCCGTGCGTTCTTGACAAGTTCTTGAAGAGAGGAAGACACCGGATCATCCGGCCCGACTTGATGCGTCGGCGGCTGCATCGCCACGTCGCGCATCCTTCCTCTTCTCTCTCGCCTTCGCAGCTTGCCCGACCTTTCCCCGTGAAACTTTCTGGGTCTATCTTGCGAATAAGTACTGGTAATCATTATCTGGGCTGCGATGCTGCCTGAGCGTGCACCGAACAATGTCCCTCCAAATGTCCTCTCTTTGATCTCCTCGGCCTGCTTTCTCTGCGTATCATTCGATCCTAATGCCCGCTTGCCTGAGAGAGTTTGAGATATAGAATCGGCGGCGGCAGAGGCGGCAGAGGCGGCAGCGGCGGCAGCGGCGGCAGGACTGATGCACGTGCAACTTGAAGTTGACAGCACGTGTGGCAGACGCGCCTCCTTCTCTCCTCCCTCCACCACCTCCCCGCGATCCCGCCGCCCGCGATACCTCGCCATGTCCCAACCCTCTCTCGCTGCCGACAACAACACGTGCCCTTGGTGTTTTGCGACGTTGAGAATACAATGGTGTAACAAGGGGCCGAACAAGGAAAAGGCCTACCTCGTCGTACGTCCCTTTTCCGTCCTTTTCCCCCTTCTTTCCATGCTCGCCTAGGCTAATCTCTCCCTAAGTGTGAGGACATTGATCTTCACGCCCAACGAAAGCCATTTTGGCATTGGTGGGGAGTCGTGGCGAGCCGACAAGCACGGGCATCTCTGTCTTCGTCTCCTTCCCCCATTCTCGCCAACCCCCCTCCTTCTCCTTCGAGTCGCGCAGTGCTTTCACCACCTCCACTCCGTCAACCTCCTCTGCCGTCAGCACGACCAACACCCAGACGTCCTCAGTGCGGTGCCGCTACGTCGGCGGCTGTCAATCGACGCGCGTCGCTCCAGCGTGCAAATCCCAACTGTGCAAAAAGCATTGTATAATCCTGAACAATGGCTTGTGCCCCGTCAAGACTCACGACCCTGCGACAATGTCCCAGCGCCAGCGCCGTGAGGCGAACGTGCCGCCGCCTGCACGCCGCCGCCAACTGCCGTCACCGCCGCCAGCCGCCTCTCGCGCAGAATCGTCTGTCGGCGGCTTCTCGCCCTCCTTCCTCAGTGCGCTCGACGGCATCGCCCAACAACAGAGCTTTGGCTGGGACTACGGGCCTGTACTGCAGCAGGCGCGCGCCCGGCATCTACCTCGACCAAGAATTGCGTATGGGGATGCCGCCCTCTCCCTCCCTCAGTCCTCAAGATGCGGCTGACCACGAGGATGAGGAGCTGCAGCTCGCTCTGACGCTGTCGCTGGCGTCGCAGTCCTCGTCATCTGCCGCAACCTCGTCATCGTCGGCTTCCACCTCGTCGTCGCCGGCCAGTGCTTCGCCAACGATGCCGCCTCCTTCGCAGCCGCGGGTCCCGGCGTCGAGTGTCGCCCGCAGAACCCCCTCCCCAAGCCTCCGCGCATCACTACTCAACTAATCCCCGCCTGGATGTCACAAGCGACAGGGACACGGCCGGCCAACGATACCTTCGCAGTTCGTCAACCTTCTGCTCGCCGTGCCCCAGTGGACCTCACCACTGTCCAACGCTTCACTTTGGTGTATTGGGATGCGGTACGTCGACTTTTATCAAGCTTTAAATGTATTCTGATCTATCTTCCGTAGGACGGCAAGTCGCCGCTCATTCTCGGCGTCACCGAGTGCCCGTCATGGCCAGAATTCAGGCTGTCTGAGTCGACGCGAACGCTGGCTCTTTTGGGCAGCGACTTTACTGCTGTCGAATTCTACAACATTCGCTTCTGCCTGTGGACGCGTGTCGACCTCGCCTACACCCATATTCTCACCTCGGACACCTACCTCCTACTCCGCCGCATCGGTGTCTCGGGCCTTGACGAGGACCGCCCCATCGACCACTTCGTAAACCTCCCCGGACCGCAGCACATTCGGTACAACGTCGCAGCGGAGCGGGCGGCCGTGCGCACGAAGATCAAGGCTCGCCAGACGCGGGCGGCCGACAACGACGATGATGTAGAGATCGTCAAGGTCGGTGGCATCAAGATCGAGCCGGTCGACCAGCCACAGCGGGCTCCCATCGCCGACGTCGTCGAGGTCGTGGACCGTCCCCCACCCCGCATGGATCGACCCCTGCTCCGCATCGTCACCGGTGGCGCCGGCGCCGCGTCAAACCCCATCTGTCTGGACGATGACACTACCTCTTCATCTACCACTTCCCCATCCTCTTCCCTCTTCTCCGCATTCCCGAGTCTATTGCCCTCGACGACCCCGCCTGCATCCCCGTTTCTGTGGGATAATCCGCAGTCATCGTCGACAACCTCTACCACGTCGGCGATGTCGAGCAGATGGCCTGCCGGGATATACGCCGTCGATATGGCGCAAGGCTTCCTGCGCATGGAGGCCGCCGACATGCAGCACATCCCGCTGGCCGACCGCTTCCAGCGGGTTTTCCAAACGAGCGCCCCCTTCGTACAGCGCACGTATACGGACGCGCGGCTGCGGTGGACCCGGGGTTCGGAGAGCTTGAGGACGGCAGCGTTGGACGTGGGGCACACGAAGGAGGGCTTATGGAGCGTTTACGCCGCGCAGGTGCCGCTGAAGAACGCGATGAAGTGACAATGCATACTATAGTTTCTCTCTCAATCCTTCCCTTACTCGATATTCTATCGTCCTTATTGATTTGTAATACGTTCCTTATAGTTCCTTATAGTGCTTGTAGTACGCTCCAAAGAATACATTTATATTGTGGTTGTAGTACATTTCGACGAGCGAGAGCAAGGCAAAGATGATAAAAGAATACATTTTAAATATGTTACTCGACTGCTATACATTGTGTGTATGAGGAGGAGCCCGTCTTGGCTCGTGTCCGTCATGGGCCAACTTTGCGACAACAATCTCGTTGCGCAGGCGAATCATCTCGTCGAGGAAGAAATTGTACTTGACGGGGAGCATTTCCCGGCACATCGAGTGGTATCCTCCGAGTATTGAAGAACCATTTACCATCTTCCCCAAGGAGTTCTGGGTAGTCGGCGGGGTTACAATGGTCTTGGCAGAACTGGTGTGTGATAGCGTGCTTGTGAAGGAAGTGCCAGACGTCGACGCACATCCCCATGTCCGCGAACCAGGCCCAGTCTTCCGGGTGCGCATCGACCTGCTGTTTAGCATCGCAGTTGGTGTCGTAGACCAGATGCTCCGGCTTGTGGGCTGCCGGGACGGAAAACGCAGCCTGGACAAAGAGCTAACATAATGAGATGGGGTACGGGGGAAGAATCGAAGGATGAACTTACTAGAACATTGGACACAGCTTCTGCACCATACATCGTCGCCCTTGCATGAATCACACCGCATGGCCGGATGAGCGTCTGCTCGTTATGCGTCCGCTGGCGGCCCAATTTAATCTTGAACTTGCGATTCCCCCCCTCGGCTTTCTTCGCCTCACAATCGTCGGGGGTATCAACCGTACCAATGGATCCCGGGTGTTTCTGCCTATGCATTCGCACCTCCCCGGTCCCATCGTTGATCTCGAACGTCTCGACGTCGTCCTCCATGTCCTCCTCTGCGTTTGCCTCTGCATCTGTGCTCGACTCTGGAACGGTGGCGTCGTTCTTTGGGTGTGTTAGGCGGTGCTTCTGGAGTCGTTCCGTTAGCGTGAAAGCCGCTTTCCCGCGTTCGTTGTGGAGTCGCTCCATTTCGGAATGAGCTGGCAGAGTGCAGGTCTTCGTGCCAGGCGCGATAAGGTTGTCGCATCCGTCGACTGCGCAAACCCCGTGGAGCCCGAAATGTTCCGCACAGAAACGGTGCCGGTTGTTGTCAAGAGGGTCGGTGCAGCGGAAAGACCCACAACACGGAATCCCCATGTTGATGCCGTCGCTAACGATCACCTGACATTTCCCTGCAAAAGAAAAGGTGGATGAGTTAAAGATCATAACGATCATGATCTTGGGGCGAGACATACGCATTGTCCCATCGGGATCCTCCCATGTGCGCATGCACTTCTTGCAAAAGTGGCCCGCCTCGTCTTGACCATGCTGAATCACGTAGAGATTCCGCTCCTCCATCGCTGCCTTGAAGCGGTCTTTTTGATCGCCTGTATGGGGTACGCGGAGACAGGTGTTATTGCGCTCGTGGAGATCGAGAAGAGTGAGAATGATGAAGGCGTCCCAGACGTGGTCAGTCGTGAGAAGCGTGCCGAATTGCCATCCGCCGGCGCCGATAGTGCTGTTCTGTTTCTCGGATAGTACCATGTCGTACGTCCGAGCGCAGTTTGTTGCAGAAACCCTATGTCATTTATGGTGAGGTGGGGGAAGAATCATGGTGCGTGAACCTACCACGCAAGCAGCATCATAGTTGTCCACATGGCAGCAAGCTTGCGCTCAACGTATTGGTGGTCTCCGACCTTGATGTATGTTGTATTGCCGCCGTAGTACATACGCGTATTAGCTTGAACGAAAAACGTGTGATGGTAGTTCGTGTTGCACGCTTGGCAGCTGAGATGGACCTCCCAAGCAGGTCACACGCCCTTATCGAGAGTGTAAACAACGACCTGGCGAGGCTCCGCCTTCTTGAGGGGAATTTTGGAGACGCAGTCGGGGTTGGTGCAGCATGCATTGGGAGGATAAAGAGTCAAGGAACCTGGAGAACAAGTGTCAGTACAACAAGCGGCAAGTGAATACCGTGATATTAACAAAGGCCGCGCGCCCATCCATGATCCATAAAGGCCTTCTCGTCCTCCTGATCCACCTCGGATGCCGTGGGATAGATCCAGGCGTCGTCCTTCAACACGCTCCAGCAGGTATCTATGTCGCCAAGGGGGATGTTGGTCGCCTCCAAGAGAAAAGACGCAACCGACGGGGGCAATATCTCCGGTGCACAATCTACAGTAGGGCTCCAACCGTTTTCATTTGTAAATGTTTATAAACGTTTGTAAATGGTATTTTTAACCGTTTAGTTTACTGACCCCTGTAAACGATAAACAAACGGTAAACTAAACGGTAAACGGTAATATTTTTCACCAATTTTTTCTCCACGATGGCGTGTATCAAAGACGTCTGTCTTAATGCTTTCGCTCACGGCATCGACGGGCCGATGGCAGTGCTCGGCTGTTGCCTTTGCACTAATCGGGTGGTAAGCGCTGTTTGCACAAAACACTTGCGGCTCGCGCCACCGCCGCCAACAACGCGCGTCCTCGGTCGTTTGAGGCCAATGTCGCACGCCGCGTGATTATGCGTGCACGGACCAACACAGTGAGTATAAATTGTTTCCCGATGCGACCAAACGCGTCTCTGTGCTGTTCTTCATGGCAGCATGTCTTCGCAAGGTATCAAGCAACGCACAAGCAGCATGTGTCGCCGCATACGGAGAAGACAGCCTCTTGTGCTACTACGGGTAGCAGTTTCTTTGATGATGTCGCAATGATAGATGTTGACGACGACGAGCCTGATCCTGTCCCCCAAAAGCCCGAATATGAACGATTCTATTCCGCAGGCAAGACTGATGGCAAAGGGGGCATAAATGCTCCTCTTGCTTGGTGGAAGGTATGTGCTCTTTTTGCATTCCAACAGACATCTTATGTCCTGTGAAGACTCACGAGCGCGACTTTCCGGTTATTGCGGCGATGGCACGCGACTTCTTTGCAATCCCGGGGACGAGTGTTTCCGTCGAGCGCCCCTTTTCGTCGGGACAGCTCTGCCAAGATCTACGCTCCTGTTTGTTAGAAGAAACAATAGTGGAGGCGATGCTCACAAGAGCGTGGCTTAAGGCTGGCTTGTACAAGTTCCGGTAGCTTCTCTAATATATTTTCACAAGTTTTGCGGTAGTCGCTATTTATCTAATATATATATATATATATATATCGTTTTCAAACGTTTGTAAACGGTTGTAAACGTTTACGTACCGTTTACCGTTTAGTTTACAAGCTCCAGTAAACGAAAACTAAACGGTTGGAGCCCTAATCTACAGAGACATCGACTGGTTGGCAGAGGAGGATGTCGTTTTTGAGGTGAGAAGAGAGCCGGAGGAACTGGAGGACTTGGGGGAGTGATAGCTTGCTGAGTATAGGATGCGTCTGGAGCGCCGCGAAGACAGGCATGTTAAGAGTGAAAGTTGTTTGCGGCACGGGACTCCAGTACACAGCCGATCAATACCGGAAAGTTCCGCACCTTTGCCGCCGCCTCTGCCGCCGCCGATTGATGCCGCCGATTCCAATTCCCAAATGCTCTCGCTTGCCTTTGTTTCATTCTCTTCCTCAGCGCTTGGATCTCTCCTCAGCCGGGCCCATCCTGTCCTCTTCTTTACTTCCTTAAATGACCACCCAGTTTCGTTCCCGCGGTGCGGTACTACCGCTCACTGTTCAAGGCTCCGCTCCTCTCTGCCATCGCGCCTTTGCATTCGCATTCAAATCCACATCTGTTGATGAGCATCACATGTCGTTGATGAAGGAATATCCCGATGCGTTGACTTCCGAACGGATTTATTTTGTTTCCGCGAGCACAGCCCACAAATCATATTTGTTGTCTCCGAATCAATACCGTTCCGACGCCTCCCCCTAATTCGTATAGCCTCAAGGGCTTCCCCTTTACTCCTTTATTGTCTTACCTCCAGTATATATTCCACCTGTATCATATTTTTAAAACAATGAATTAGTATCCCATTTCGCCTCCGATCACGTATGCCGCCTTGACTCCTTGTCGTTGCTCATGCTCGCCTCTGTCCACATCTTTGTATTGTCCCTCGTCGTCCACTTCGTATTCCTTGTGCTATGTTTTATCATCCCCGTCTCTGCTCGCCGTCTCGCTGCGAATATATCGCATTCCCCTCTCCATCCCTTTCCCCCCGTCTCCTTCCAGTCAAGCTCTGAGCTTGGATTGGCCCACTCGCACACATTTAGTCTTACGGTCCTCGGAGTTTTGAGCCTGGTATTTTATTTATCAGCTCGCGCTCTCAGACGCACCGTCAGCGTATCACCGTGATCCTCCATGACTACCGCTCTGCTGCTTCGACTTCCTCCCCTGCATGAACTTCTCGGACCTTTGTCTAACATCTAATCCCCCTCGTACCTGCGCGGAGCGGTGGGTCCATGACCATCTTTTTGTATCCATCCTTGCGCTTGTCCTGAAAAGCAACACATACACCTCCCCTTCATCGCACCGCTTGCGCACTCCTTTCCATTCTGTCTGTCCCGAACTGCGAGCGCTATCTGCACAAATTATGTCTTTTGGCCTTTGGTCTGGATATGTCTTCAGGCACCATCCTTCTCAAATCCCCGTGGCTGCAGAATGCGCGTGTTCCCGCATTTGTCATGACGTCCTGGCTCCCATATATTCGCTTCCTTCCCCAGGGCCCGATCTATGAGTATGTACGACCAGGTAATTGCATACCCTTCACTTTCACCGTTTACCCCTTTGCTGTGTACCTCAGTAGTGATGCCGTGTACGCTGTACACGTGCGCTTTGTTGCGCGCGCGGGAGAGGGAGCTAGCTCCATCGCGCATTGCGCATGGGACTCAACACACGTACATATGTACCTGCACCCAAAAATTCATCCGAGTGCGCGCGATGATGCTTAATTCATCGGAGTCCACTCAAATACCGTCGCGCTCCCGCTCGTCCGAAGGCCGGGTGGATCGGCGGGTTGATGCGAGGTCGAGGCAAGGCGATGATTTAGGTACGTACACAGTGCATCCAATTTTCTTGGCCCGTGAACGCCAATTGCAGTATACAGGGTGCGTCACTGTGCAATTCCTCGTTGACCGAGGAAGGCACCGCCGCTGGGTTCATTCACGCCCTGCGCAATTTGTTAGAGTGCTGGTGGTTCGATTCCGCCTGACTTTGCCATGACCTTTATTTCTGGAATCATTTCACTTTCCTTGTGTTCCACGACTCTTTTGGGATGATATCACATGCTGAACTCATTCTTGATATATCCCTGCATTTCAGATTTTCTGTCTCAAGGTTTGGCCATGTCCCCAGCGAGGCTTCGAAGTACATATCGTCGAGGGCATGCGTTCCACCCTTTGGGGCTTAGCTTTGGTCACGTCGTGAAAGAATGTTCTCATTTCATCCGACATCTATCCTAATTGCGGAGCGCCGCCCAACCCCAAGATTGCGGCCGGTTCAGTGTTGCGAACAGCCGATTCAATAGATCGACCCCAGACTTGGCGGTTCAACTCCACCCCAGGGGATTAACGGTTGGCTTTGAGATTTTGGTGCCCCTACATTGTACATGTACAGTCAAAAGGGACCCTATCAGCCGTAATCACTCCGGCTCACCGCGCGAAAGAAAATCGGACAGACTCGCAAGCTCGACCAGAGACAAAAGTGAAAAACCTACCTGCCTGCCTTTTGTTCTGCGGAACGACTGCGAAATGATCAGCTGAGGAATAGTCGGGAGGTCTGTTGAGCAGCTGTTACCCAAATATTCACTTGGAGGCCGGAGAAATGTCGAGTGAAAGTTATTCTGGGTTTCCTCTGTAACTGAAATGCATTGCACAATCCAAGATTCAAGCGCTGTCCCCTGAAATTGTGCGGCGAAGTCTGCGCAGGGAGTTGGTATATATAAATGGAAATGCAGACGGTAATGATGAGAAGGGTCCAAGTCAAGATGCGAATAGAGGTACATCACCCGAGTGGCATGGGGCAATTGCACAGCCGACGAGGCATCTGCTCAAAGAACAATTGACCGGGATGGGGGCTGCATAATTTTCTGATGAGACATGAACTAAAAAAGTAGCACTGCAGGGGCGTGAATTGTGCTGCACCGTTCCATGTGGGTTTGTGGCACAGTTTGTCGCAGCAAGATAAAGTAATAAGACCAAGCCTGATGTTGAATCTCAGGCCTGGCAAATGTTTTGAAAAAGAATGTGTTACAGCCGTTGGCGGGAACGAGGACTTAAAAGAGGAGCGGTGCTGACGACGGGAGTGCTATGCATGCAGTAAAATGCGCGAAGAACACATTCAACAGCCCGGATCATCGGGCCGAGTGGCCGGCAAGAAAAGCTGTATGATAATTATATGACAGGCTGTGTCTGTGCATCGTGTTCTTTAAACGCCGATTCCCACTACCCTTCCTTTGCTCCCACTACCATCCCACCCCCCTCCTCCTACTCGTGAATGGCCTCAACACATATCTCCGATGCACTTGTCCGCTGGAATCCGAATCCCAACAGAGCAGTCGCAAAGACAGAGGAGAATGGTCCTGATGGTGGAAGATGGGCACTAATGCTTAACGGCTTATTGTCTCCCTCCCCAGGTCGCACTTTGGATCGGGTTTACACCTCTTTAGGAAAGGTACTTGAGACGCAGGCCAACCGCGCTGCGTACAGTTTTGGCCTGGGACCGCACATTGTGGCCCAGAAAATCAAGTCCTACTTCGGAAACGGTGAAGAACGTGTTCTAAAATTGGAATCTTTGTGCACCTCCATCCCACCGAAACTCGAAAAAAGGTGCCACAAGTTGATGAGATACGCTCTTCCGTGCGTGATCTATATGATGTGAGAACTGCATGTAATGATAGTCCCCAGAACCGAATCTGCTGATACCCAGTGCCGGGCCTTCAAGGACATCGCGGAAATTGCTACTCTCTTTCCTGGGCTTCGTGCTCTGTTCCTGCATGAGAAATATATAGAAGGCAACACAACAACGGAGGCCATTTCACCGTTGTGGAACCGTGCTAATGGTTCCCCTAATGATGAATGGATTTTTTGGCAAATGTTGGCTGCAACCTGCTTGGCAGATACACCGATTTCGACAATATTGGAGGACAGTAGTGTTCCGTTGCTCACCACGTGTGAGGCGGGGGGACTGAGTGTTATTGAACAGTTATTAGTTGAACATGATTGCTCGTGAGTGACAGATCCATCGGTTGAATCCATCCTGATTTCAGCATTGCAGTGGAGCTTCAACATTTTCCAGGGCACTCTGCATCCGATCCCTCGGCGGGATCCTCGGCCTGCCTGGATTTTGGTCTGAGACAGGGAGCGTACACTCTCATGTTGCAAGCAAGTTATGTCGTCTAATGAGCCAAGTGCTCAAGGACATCGTGGTCGACATTCTGGAACTGGGTCCTGCCGAGGAATCGGAAACACCATTCGACTATGAGGGTGTTGACTTTCTTGCTACCACTCTCCTAACCGGCTTTTCGAACTGGTGTGACAAACTTGATCGTGAGGATTGGCACACACAACCTTGGTTGGATGGTCTCTGTCAACTTCTTCAGTTATTGCGGAGGTGTGCATAATTATATTGTCCATAATCTCATGGATGAATATTCTCCAGGCCTCGCTCTGCAGAGCTCCTCCCAAATTCTTCTGCATTTGCAGCTGGTGACTTCGAGCATATTCTGCCAACTAGCTATCACAATTCAGAGTTTAATGTCATGGTTGATGGGTGAGCCAGTTCAAAATTTGATGCTAATGGGACTGATAATTGCCTTACTGTGAATAGGGACGCCAAAATCTCAGACAATGAAGATACACCTGACAATCACTTGGCGGAAATGAACTGTGAAAATGATTCCACAAGTAGTCTCCACTCGGGTCACTCGCAACTCGATGATTCAGAAGACACAGATTCACTACATAAGGATGATAGTGATGCACAGAGCCAGAATTCTGGTCTGGACTCTGTTAAACACGACATTTCATGCAATTCGGATGATGGGATTCAAGACGGCATTGGACAAGCCGTGAGATTATCTTGTCTTTCAAAAGTGTCCCCGACTGAGCGTAGCTAGGATCATGATATTCACGATGCCGGAAATATACCGCCTGGGCCGGACACAGATCAAAGTTCACATTTATATAAAGACCCAGTTAGTGCACAAATTATTTGATATGGCTGAACTTCATGCAAATTTAGGCAGGTGGAACTGCAATGGCTCGCCAACATACAACCATGCCCCCTCTTATGGAAACACTTCTGAAACAGCTGAAGGAGCGTAAAGTGGCACTCCATGAAAAAGAGAGGGTGATTGGCAAGGATCATGCAGACACCCTGGATGCTATGGAAAGGTTGGCATGGACATATTATGATCTTGGCCAATTTAGGCAGGCAAAAGTTCTGAGGGTCGCAGTGTTGGAGAAACGAAGAACCATTCTGGGAGACGATCGTCCAAACACTCTGCTGACCATGACTCGTCTGGCATCTACATACCACCAACTAGGCCAGTATGAAAAGGCAGCAGAGCTCGAAATGTCAGCACTGGAAAAACAGAGGAAGCATCTGGGTGAAGATCATCCAGACACTCTGCTTACCATGAACAATCTGGCAGGGACATACTCAGTACTAGGCCAATTCACACAGGCAGAGGTGCTCCAGCTTGAAGTGCTCGAAAGGAAGAGGCACCTTTGGGGTGAAGATAGTCCAAACACTCTACGTGCCATGTTTCGTCTGGCATCAACATATGCCACCCAGGGTCGGTTCGAGAAGGCACAGACACTCTTGGTTTCGGTGTTGAATAAGCAGAGGAAACTTCTGGGTGAACATCACCAAGAGACTTTGGGTGCATTAGCATTGACATACCACGATCTAGGCCAATGGGACAAGGAAGAGGCACTGGAGGTTGAAGTATTGGAAAACCGCAGGAAACTGCTGGGTGAAGACCATCCCGAGATTCTACGGGCTACGGGCAATGTAGCAGCGATATACCACAATGTAGGCCAGTTCCTGCAAGCAGAAGAGCTTGGGGCTGGGGTGCTTGAGAAGTATAGGAAGCTTCTGGGAGAAGATCATCCAGACACCATTTGGATTATGCGCAATCTTGCACTCACATACCGCAAGCTGGATAAAGTGCCAGAGGCAGAAGAGTTGGAAAGACTTATTGAATATCAAGAAGTGTAGATGACATGTACTCTGTTGTAGATATGGATATCCTTTTATTACAGATTTTGTTCATGTTCAGATCGGAGTTTGTTGGAGTTCATGTGAAGTCTATGAAACTTGACTGAAAGGTTGTTCGCAGTTAATCCAGTAACCTGAGATCTAGCGAGAAGCCAGTAGAAGTCGAACCTTCAGTTCGACATATTTCATTCATTAGCAACAGGCCAGAGTATTCAATTAATATAGGAAAACCGGAGTGTGATGGAAAGCCAGAGGGGCTATGGTCACTGCCAAGAGCAGGGGCACCTGGGTGATCAATGATTAAATTCGGTGTACTGGAACCCTAGACAGACAGATTTCAATTTCAATCATGATGATGGGAGCGCTATCGCTAGTTTGAATCTTAATGATACTATATCAGTCCAGATATATAACTAGTCATCAGCCCGTGTACAGTTTTCCACAAATCGGACAGTTGGAGGCTGGATTCTACCTAAGTAGTGTTGATACCAGAGTCGGCACAAGCATGGGCGTGGGCAGTCGAATTGCACATGTGCGCAAACTCAAAGAGCAGAATTCGAACCTGAAATATAAGATTTATTAGAAGTACATCTAGAAGTAGAAGTAGAAAGAAGAAGGGACGGATGGACAGACTCAGAACACACGAGGTGCAAGGCGCAAGAACACTAATCTCGATGGCAAGAGCAAATGCAAGGATAAGTGCAACGAAATTTAAAGACCATCTCGCCTCTCATTTGCTCGCTCATTCACTCGCAAGAGGTCTGGTCCGAATCCTTTCCTAGCTAGGCATAATGCGCAGACAGAGTCTCAGGCCGAGTCCGTGGTCGAGCTTGAGCGTGGTGCGCGGAGGAGGCAAGAACGAGTCGCAGAGAGCAAGAATAAATAGCCATGTATTGGTTACCCAATGTTAGTGGGAGATACAGATATAAAATCGAAACGGAGGCAAAAGGGCCAAAGGATTGGCAGGCCAGTGCCAGAAGGATGTGCTTGACAGTTAGTTGGCTAGCTGAACTCTTACTATGTCGATGGAGGGACAGGGATGTGGGTATATTATGAAAGTGCGAGAAAAGATGCGGGATCGAGATCGACTTGGAGACGAGCGCGAGGAGCGGATCGACAACCACTTGGGACTTGAAGCAAGGAGCAGGTATGGAGTGGGGACGCGGATCATGGAGGTGGCAGCTGGGATCATCGGCAGAGATGGAAAGAGAGGTGGGAGAACGAGGGCAAGGACCCGGTCCGTTCGCGGCGATTACAGTGGATTCAACATCACCCGCATCAACAATTGAGTTGTGCAGACTCGGATAGGACTTGAAATATGCCTATGGGCCAAGAAAGAGACGAAAAAAGAACGACATCGGAACGCACATGAACGAACGAAAGAAAGAATATGAAAACTCGCGAGGCGTACGCGCTAACGAGCGCACGAGTGCACGAGTGAAGAAAGAAAATGAATTACATCTCAACTAAAAGACAAACCACTCGCGAGTGTGACTCTTATATGTACGAGCGAGCGAGCGAGAGTAAGAGGTCTGGCCTAGTCCCGAGTCCAGCTCAAGGTGCAGCGAAAGGAACAGTGACCGAGTCCGGTGGGCCCGAGCGTGAAAGCAGAGGCAAGAAGGAAAGGATGTGATCTTGGTGCGATATGTGCCAGTATAAGCAAGCAGAGGGAAAGCAAAAGAGTGTCAATGCGGGAGCACGAAGGGCCTGGCAGCCTGAGTCTAGAACCAGAAGCAGAAGCAGAAGCACTGGATATCTAGATCGATTCACTTGACTGACTCGGGTGGAGGGAGATGGGAGGGCACGGAAGGGGGCGGTGCGCGCGAGGTGCAAGGGAGGGTGATGCACAAGCGCAAGGCGCAATGAGAGCATTAGGCACGGCCGTTGCGGAGCTCAAGTGCAGGTGGGGCCGCGTGCGCTGGGCAAGATCTTCCAGTATAGGCAGTGCGCGAGACTACGAGTGCAAGGCCGCGAGATTGAGGGAGTACAAGTGGAAGTTCAAGGGTGATGCGCGTGCGGGTGGTACAGATGGTACGAGCGCAAGAGCGTGGGTGCGAATGCGCCGGGCGGAACTTGAAGCTTGATGCATGCAATGGAGCAGGAATGCACAATGCATATGGCGAGGGTCAGTGTCGGTGTCAGCGGGCGGAACTCGGAGGGAAGCAGCAAGCAGCCCAATTGTAGAACCAATAACTCAAGAGGGGCGGCGACGATCGAGAACCAGCCATTGGGAGTCGTGGATAACAAAGAGGGAGAGTTGGGAAGGATATTTGGTATCAATGAGACAAAAAGAATTCGGAGTCGCCATGGCTTCGAGTCGGGACTGTATTCGTGGTCAAGCGGCATGTGGGATAGATGATCCCCGTCTGGTAATCGAGTGGCGTGTTCACTGTGAAGAAGCGGAGCCATGTATAGATGGTTGCGCACCCGTTCGCCACCCGCATTCCTATCCTCCAAGCTAACCATGGGCATCGTGCCCAAACTCGCGGCTCATTCTACCCGCTCGCCAGGCGAGGAGCCCGCACTGGAAGACACAGCAGAACACAAATCTTCTGTCTCCGGCGGTGGACGGGCATCCATGTCGTTCCGCGGGAAGAAAAAATGCGCGGTGACGGGCAGAAGGAAAGACGGGATCATCCGGCCCGGCCCGGACTTGTGTTCCGTGATGAATCGCCACATGATATCATGTTGCTCTTCTCCCCTGCCAACGCACACCCAACGCAGCTCACACGGCGCTCCATCGAATCTAACCGGAGACCTTTGCTGACCGTCACATATGTTTTGCGAGTAATCCGAGTTGATACAATCCAATCCGCCTCCCTACGTGACTACGTGTATGGCTCAATATCTGCATTGAACATCCAAGTCTTATCTAACTTCCACCTATCGTTTTCTACTGTCTCATCTACATACAGCTCAGACCAAAACCGGACGACGTTTTCTTCCTCTTCTTGAAGACGTCCCTTTCACTAACATTGGGCCCTTCGCGGGCAGAGGCATGCCGCTGAGACGCGGGGATCATGGGGCAGCATGGGAGGCGGGAACGCTGCATATACCCATGACCAAAAAGGATGAAAGCCAAGGCGATCCATCTTCCAAGATGTTCCATGCAAACCAAACTACGTGCAGCCGGAATGTACCAAGATCCCCAATGCTCAACTTGAATATACACGCCATTTGAATAGCCGTAAAGTGAAGACAACCAGCGAGGTCCACTCGCACGTATTATCGCTTCAGCACCGTTCTTTTGTTGGGAATATGTCAGCGCGGTGGAAAGACAGATTATCTGTGGCTTATGTGAAGTTGATGATGGTGTGTACCAAAAAACAAAACAGACCTTGAACAACTCGATCGATATGTACTGTAGGGGCACCGTGGCAAATCTGTCGGTTTTGTCAAATTCTCCATTGAAAAGAAAGGATCTTCTGTGAATTTGTGATTTAGAATTCGATATACTGTTACTCACTGCGTTCCCACCCGTCCTAGACTCAGCTGAGACTAGGCGCTGTAGGTTGTGCCAGATGGAGTTAGGTCGGTGTAGGTCCCTACACAGCCCTCTATCTAGGCGACTACACGTAATGTCTGTCTGGCTTTACAGGTACCCAATAAGGCGGCTAAACTCAAGTCAGTGTAGATGAGGGTAGCTCGTGGAAAGTGAGGGTAGCTCCCTAAACTCAGCTGCACAGACCTAGACTTACGTTTTAATGTTGAACATTTCCATCATCTAAGATTCTGAGCAACCGCGTCCCTTTCCCCCTTGCGTAGGTGGCTACAAGCACCTGTTGCAACCTACACAGATCCTGCCAGACCTAGACCTACCTGTGCCAACCTAGCCAGAGCCAGACAGACCTCCACAGACTATTCTCTAGGCACCTAGCCTCAATCATCGATGTAGCTACTTCTAGGTTCCTACACTCAAGCTGAGTCTAGGAAGGGTCGGAATGCAGTGTCTACATCATACGGCTTTGATGTTTGCAAGCTCGAGCCACCGTCCTGGAGAGTAAGAAGTAGGATATTGACCATAACTATGCGAAATGGCCGCAGAGCGGAGATAACAACCCCAAGAACCCCGAAACGAGCAGATGAAGTGAACAATGAATTACGTCTATGTCTGTTTTGCTGATGTGAGAATGTTGGCACTCCACCAACTTGGATCGCACGCCGCAGGCGAAAAAAAAAGTCCCGGTAATGTACTATCACTGTTTTCGGTCACCACTCTACCATCCAGTTAATGATGGGTTGATGCATATTGTGCTCCACCTACCACTTGAGAAACGGGCGAAAGTGAAGTTCCGGTCAGCTGGCGAAATGTGTTAGAAGTATACTTTCTCTGTCACCGTTCTATTTCCGAGTTAATGATGAGTTGATATAGACATTTTGGACCTTCGACAACAGAACTGCACCAGTTTATGGTGAAATGAATTTGTCATGTATTGTCACGCTTGGCCTCAGTACACGACAACTTTGCTCCAGAAAAAAATGTAAAGGGGCATAAAGTATTAAATTACAGCTGCTAAACTGCCTGAATTTTCCTGAGGACTGGGGATGCGACCGCGACTCAGAACGAGGGCACTTCCTAAAACAGCCCCAGACTTGATAGACCGGCAACCCTTTCTCATTAGCCTCCCCTCTTCGTATCCCTTGGTTATCTTGTATATCCAGAGCCAACATGTACACATATCTATCCAAAAAAACTCCGGGGAAAAGAGGACGAAATGAACGAGAAAAATGCGAAATCCAGACCCATTGCGCAAACCAGACCCATTGAGCGCAATAGTGAAGGTTTTTTCAGCCACCGACCTCGATCACGGTAATCACCGTGAGGTTGGGAATCCATGATCTGGTAGTGATCTTGAGGACCGGATTTACGGAAGGAAGACCTGGAATTTAAGACGGTACCAGGAAAAACAAGTATCTCACTTCACTCATGTTGGAGGGTAGGCTAGAAATCGGACATGGTGTAGTGAACATGACCTCTTTCAATGGTAATAAAATATGTCCAAGAGGCAGTTCAGGGTTCGACCCCCGGCGTTCGGGTAAAACAGCCCCAGATGGCTTTTCTTGGAAAATTATTTGGCGTGCACGAAGTCGGTTTCAACCGTTAAACTTGAAGGTCTCCTGTCTCCTGTCTCCTGGCCCAAAAGTGAATCGTTCGCAGGAAAAAAAGTATCTCAGTTCATCCAAGCTGGAGAGTAGGCTAGAAGTTGGATGTGGTGTACGAACACGGCCTTTTACAATTCATGAGATTGTAAATATGTTGCAGGCAGTCTCAGGTTTTATTCCTGGCGTCCGAGTCCAGTTGATGTTTCTGGTTTTACTGCTTTTTATTTCGAGTGTCGGCAAAGTCAAGACCATTTTCAGTTTATGTTTGAATAATGTCAAACAAGCATTCCAAGGCAAAAAATAATGCTTGCAAGAGATCGATGGTCCTTTGCCATGTGCTCAAGACCCCCTACCAATATTGGCAGGGAATTCCCATCTCACTTCACCCAAGTTGAATGGGAGGCTAGAAATTAAATGAATACATGGTGCTGAGCAAAGATGCTATTGGAGGCAGTCCTGGGTGCGAACTCCCACGTCCGAGTAAACACCATTCTTGATTTTTTTTTACTTGACAGCAATGCTCCAAAAATGCGGTCAAGTCGGAGGTAGGAGGAGACAAAAAGAATCGGATCCGGTGTACTGAACGTGGCCTCATTCATTTCATGAGATTGTAAGGTGGAGGCAGTTCCGGGTTCGACTCCCGGCATCCGAATTGAACTCCAGTGCTTTTTTTTTTTGAAAATTATTTGAAAAATCATTTTCCTTGCACGAGACAGGACCAGGATGTTTTCAAGGGATCATGAGGCTTTTGGCTGAAAGACCTGCTTCGCCTTTCTCACAGAAAATACCTCACTCCATCCAAGTTGGAGAGTAGGCTAGGAATCGGACGTGGTGTACGGTGATAAGCAGTGAATGAACACACCTATGAAAATGCTATATTTTTCGCTTTTCAAATGTGTAGTTCATTCCTATTGTATTATCTACTAGAGGCAGTACTAAGAACCCGAAGTAGCTGGCCTGTGGCCAGCATCACAAGAGCAACAGGACAACGCCCTGGTGGAAGCCAGAGGTGTTTATGACATGTTCTCGCTCTGAAACGTGTAGGAGAATGTGTAGCCCAACCAAACCAGAGGGTATTTCGTTGGTATCGATAGTTTCGGTAGTTTCGATAACCGAAACCTCGAGGACCAAAGTAACGAGCGACTATGTGATTATCTATTTGGGAGTATCGACGCGTTCGCGTCGATCCAGGTGACGTGAGGGACACAGACGCGGTGTTTCGGTTGTAGCCGAGGTATCGGTTACTCGGCAACGGACATCAGAGTGGGATAGTAAGCGAAGGGGACCCATGATCGTCGATCCCGGAGTTCCCAGGACTTCCCCTTTGGGTGATAGCAGCGTTCTGGAGTATCCATCCTGAATCCACACTCAAAGTGGGGTATCATTCGAAGCCTACATGGCTGGAGACTCTAGTTTCCATCAAGACCTTCGAGGGATACTCTCAAAATGCAAGTTACATTGCAGAAGGTGTTACATGGTGGTTGATGTCTAATCTGTCATCAATCCACCATGTGCATAATATTACCAAGGAATGGTCGGAATATACCCGGAATGGCGTGCTCAGTGCCCCCGACCAATAGGACTTGTTATATTTTAATTTCCAAGACGGATACACAGATTGCGAGGCGGTTAAACGGACCTTTTACTTAATTCTTTCATTGTCATAGTCATATTTTGGATTGTATAAGTAGCTAGAGGTGTTTCTAGGGTCGAGGACGGAGTTTCCCCCAACTAGTGAGCCTAGCTTATGCCCAAGGGAAACTTTTAGTTGATCTTCGGACACCTACCAACATCAGTTTGTAGGAGTTGGAATATCACAGTTTGTTGGATTGTATAAAACGTCTGAGCGTGGCTCTTGAATCATATTGAATCGTTGGAATCATATTGAATGTTTGGAATCGTATAGAATCGCCGGCCTTGGGTCTTGAATCGTATTGAATCGTATTGAATCGCTGGCCTTGGGTCTTGAATCGTATAGAATCGCTGGTCTTGGACCTTGAATCATTGGGAATCGGTTGGGAATTGTTTGGAATCGTCTGTCTTGTTGTCTTGTTGTCTGGAACTACCACCATCTTTGTCAAAACTTTGCGCAACTTTCAGTTTCGCTTTGGAATATTGGTGAACCTCACGGTTTCCTTCATTCCAATAAACTCTATCTGTGTTGTTTGCGTTGGAAGCTTTAGAAACCTTTGGTTTCCTTAGTTTCCATCGATCTAGTCGGTCATAACCGACTCAAGTCTTGGTGTCCGCAACAGATATCCTTTGGATCTCTTAGTTTCATACATAACAAATGCTTGCTACGTCTTACGACAACTTCTTGAATTAAACTTTCTCCCGATCAACCTTTACAAGGCTCTGAATCAGGACTGACACTCGTCTGGTGCCTCTGGAACGAACGTTACACCGCACTTGCTGCATACTATTGGTTGTTTGGGATTAGATTCGTCTGTTCCATCCAATTCTTTGGTTGTAGTATTTTGTTTTGGCTGTTTCTGTTAGTTTCCATCCTAGGTTCAGAGCCCACTTATCAACGGAACACGGCCTCTTTCAATATCTAGATCATGGAGAATGTGTCAGAGGCAATCCCGGGTTCGACTCCCGGCGTCCGATTGTAAGCCCAATCTTTGAGTTTTTTTTTTTTTTTTTTGCATCTTGAGAGAGAGAAATCCTTACTCCAAGAAAATGCTGGCAAGTCACGGATAGAATCAGGTGAAGAAACCGGACGGGGTGTAGTCAACACGGCCTCCTTCAATTAGATATCTTTCTGTTAGGAATCAGGATGGAGAAGTTCAAGGGATCCGGATTTAAATGCGAATATACAGAGGCAAGGTATCGGGAAGCGGGAATTGGGAGATCCTGCGAGATGAAAGTCGGGATACGACATGAAGGCAGAGAGGATGGGCAGATTTGAGCTGAAACCGGGTAGTATTTAAGGAGGAGATATTGCACGAAGTAAAGGCAGGGACGAGATTGGATAAGCAGAAGCAGAGGATGCGGTGTGGGTGGTACTGAAGCGCGATAGCGGAAACAATGAGATATCATTGGGCACCGGATGAGTGGAGTTTGTCCAGCAGGCAGGAGATTCATTTTGGGCGGGTATTAGTTCTAATCTGAGTTCTGTGCCATACCAGTAATTCGAGAAGTGCGTCGGCGTCGGTGCTGCAAACAAAGCCCGGGAGCTAGATCGAGACGGGAGATGTTGGATTCGGTGCCCAGCCGAAAGGAGATCCCAGCACTGAGAAAGGGAACGAAACAAAGGAAAGGCAAGTGGGCATTAGAATCGAATGATACGCAGAGAAATCAGCCCGAGGACATCAACAGAGAGGGCATTTGGAGGACATTGTCTGATGCGCACTCAGGCAGCAGCGTACGTATCAACCCTGATAAGTATTGCGAGTATTTGCAAGATAGACCCGGAAAGTTTCACGGAGAAAGGTCGGGCAAGCCAGAGAGAAGAGGAAGGATACTTACACGACGTAGCGATGCAGCCGCCACTGGCACGTCAACGGTCAAGTCGGGCCGGATGATCCGGTGTCTTCCTCTCTCTTCTTCCTCTCTTGCCGTCTTCAAGAACACGCTCCCTTGCACTCCCGATCTGCCGCCAGATCCATGAGCCGAAACGCGAGGACAGTAGCTCTCACAGGGGGCAAACATGGGGGCACTTGTCATAAGGGCATCCGTATGGCACTCGCTGCGGCATCCGACAGGCATGCGCTTGGCACTTGCTGCAGCCACGTTGCCTTCGGATCAATTCCGGTCCGGCCATCATGTCAAATGCTTGTACAATTACTATAATTAGCTTTGCAGTGCAAACATTCGCTTTAGCTTAATTCTGGTCGAATCTCCTTCGGGAGGGGCTCAAATTAAACTGACAGGTTCCTAGGTTTAGAATATAAAACATGTTTCAAGAAGAGCAGATGATTACAGCCCAAAATCCTATCCCAAGTCCAAAAGTCCCCTGATGCTCGTGCGAAATTCAATATCCTGTAAATTGTAGCCAGTCAATTTTTTATGGGTCAGCCACAAGGTGGTCAAATACAAGGGTGCATGTCTCTGCACTGGGTGCCACTACGCTCGAAGAGGTCTTAGACTGAGACCTACAGAGACCTACACTCAGTTTGCCAAGGCGTGTGTAGGTCTGGCGAGCTGAGTGTAGATGGCTACACAGAATCAGAAAAATGCCATTCTGGGCATTTTCTGATCCAGGTGACCGATTTGCCCATATCTCGATGGATTCTCCACGGATTGAGATGGGAAGTAGCTAGATAATTCGGGCTAATTAATTCGCAATTATTGATAGAACGAAAGTTCCAAAAATATTTTATATTCAGTGAAATGGGTCTGGGGGTCATTTTGGGTCAAATCAGTCCACCGGCATCTAGGGAGGTTGAAATGCCCTAGATTTTTGTGAGCGCTTACCTCTATACATTCTGGAAGGGATGATGGATTCAGAATCTTTAATAGCTTGGTTTATTGTGCTTGTAGTGACATCAGAACAATGGCAATACCCTGAAATCAGGAAGTATCATCCTATTTGAATCTATCCCTAAGTTCTCGGCAAATCTGACTCTATCACGACATCCAGGATGCATAGAAATCCTCCCTCACAAAAATTTAGGTCATTTCAACATGCCTAGACGGTGGTAGACCGCATTGACCCCCAAAACGACCCCCAGACCCATTTCACTGAGTATAAAATATTTTTGCAACTTTCTTTCTATCAATGACTGTGCATTAATTAGTCCCAAATTATCTAGCTCATTCCCATCTCAATCCGTGGAGAATCCATCGAGATATGGGCAAATCGGTCACCTGGATCAGAAAATGACTAAAATGGCATTTTCTGACTCGCACCTTCGGTTCTGACAACGGCTGTAACTTTGAGCCGGGTGTAATGCACCGAAGCCATACATATATTTTTTGTCGTCCTCTTTTGGTTTTAGTGCTGGAGCAGAGAAGTTGATGTTTTATGAGCAACAAATTATGCGGGCAACCGGGTGATAAGTTCCGTTTCAATTCTCGCCCCGATGTTCGAATAACAAACAGAAAAATCTATTCTTCTTCTCCAGAAATTCAATCAGGCTCGTAGTGCAAGGGCTCAATCGGGAGCGTACGGGTACCCGTGTCGCGGTCGACCTACGGACTCTGTGCCACAATTCTGGATGCTAGAAGGTAGGTACATAGGTGTACCATCGCATGTGCCTATGGATCGCCGTCGTTCAAGGTATGCAATGAACCAGGAGGCAGGTGTATTTTGCGTACTACGGGCGAGGTGATCACGACCCCTGTGAGCGCGGAAGCATAGACAAGGAGACTCCAGAGTTTCGCCATGGGTAGGAGTCGTGAAGAGATAGAAGTACCCGAGAAATTCGGCGTGGTCCTGCAAACTCGAACCTCGCCATGCCGACTCGGACTTTATACCAGGGCCAGGTCTTGACGTTAGATGCATGTGCAGTGTCGCGTCGATGACATACATCGATGTTCCATGCATCGAGCGCTGATAGCCGGCAGACTTTGTAACACCGCATATGGCAGCCAAGACTTGAAATTGTTCCGTCCCTGTTTGTTCACTTCATTAATTCGCTCGTATGACTTATTTAATTGACCAGGTGCGTCAGAATCCATTGAACGCGTTGTACATACCACCATTCGATCCGGTAGCCTTGATTATGCCCAAAGCCTCACATGGCCTCGCGAACACGAGGAGGTTAAATTTTCTCATGACCTTCCCAGCTTATATTTGACAGGGCACTGCACCGGCCACCTTGGCTTGGTAGCATGTGACTGTAGATTTCACGAATCACGATGTACAGGAAGTGGGGTCCCTACAGGGTCAGACATGGTGGTCACTGTGCGTCTGTACACGGACCAGAACTTAGGTGGCAGACAAGGTTAAAGTATGAATCTGAGGAACAATATACTTCGAAGAATGAAAGAATAAACACCACTTCATTATGAACGCGGTCGGGAAATAAATATTGATGTGGTGTGCAAGTGGAGGTGTCTATATAAGACTCAGCAGAGCCCATGGGAGTAATATATCCCATCCCCAACGCCAGTATCCGGGCAATCCTTTGAACCCTCATCCGAGAACAGCAATAGTCATCAGCCAGCATGTAGGAATAATAGAGCAGCGAAAGCCTACTCTTTGATTAAAATTCTTCATTTCTTCCATATCTATGAGAGGATAACCCTTGGCGATAGCAACGTCTTGGCGGCAAGGGTCAAACCCTTGTGCAACGTGAAAGTCGCGGATCATGTCATCCTCGCATTCGTCCCATCTCACTCCACAAATCTGTATCCAAAATTCAGCAGTAGGCAGGCCAATGTCCTCTGCTGCTTCATGAGTTAACTGGTCAAGCCCAGCAGGATCAAAGGCCCAGTAGTATTTCTCGGTATCCGGTGGGTTGATGATAGTTATTTGACCCACCTGTGGCATGAATAGGAAGAGATGTACCTGGTCTGTGGGTGCATCTGCCATGAAGGTTCCTCGCAAGGTAAAGTTATCCAGATGATAATTCATGTCGTATTAGAAATAAATGCCGGTGAAGAGAGCCGGTCCAGGGGGTCCACAGAAGGTGCCTTGCAGGTGCTTATAAACAGTGGTTCTGAGAAAGCCACCATTTTTTCTGGATCGACTCCCTCATCGTATCCTACCCCAACCTGATATAAGGCTCGATCAGGATACTCTCAATAATCAATCCTACAGAACAATTATTTGAGACCGACGGTGCAAAGCGGCTAGAGGCGCACCGTGTCCATCCACTCGGCAGGATGTCCCCAGGTACATCCGAACCGTACCAGGGGCCAATAAAAATGTTGTCCAATGTGAGATGTTTAGGAGTGGGAATTGCCCAGAATTCATTTGCCTTGAAATGAGCACCGTCGTAGTTGGGGGCATTATAAATCGACGGGAGCGTAATGGTTGCCGGGGTTGAGGATGAATAACTGAGGGCAGTGTGGATCTGCTTGCAAGGACGGAATATAACTCATCCAGTTCACGGATGCATGACAGTTTGGCACCCAAGTCATCCTGTGTTAATTTGACCTCTGGCAAGCCAATGTGCACTATCCCGCTCATCCGGGAACAAAGCTCTCTACCGTATTCATACCCATCGCCGATCTCCACGCAGAATTTTCCAGCGGAGAGTCGGATCCAGGTCTGTGTCAGGAACTTTACTATCGCTCGCCTCTTGCACTAAGTGGCAACTCGCCACTCAAGCTCCGACACGTGAGGCCATAATTCTGCATGAGCAGTCACTTACACGATTATATCAAGGAATATTATCTCGTTGGTTGCATCCTCAGAGGCCAAGAGCTGACATAAACAGGGTGCAATGCCACTCTATCCCAATTTCGTCTTCCAGAAATTTTATCCCATCTCCCGACGTTATCCTATCCTATCCTTTCCTTTCCTCATCCATTCTATCCTATCCTTTATCTCATCTGCCAACTTTATCCTATCCTTTCCTATCATTTCCTTATCTATTCTATCCTATCCTAATTTTCACCCTATCTCACCCTATCCAAATTTATGCCGCCGCATTTACCACACTCAAACTTGGGCCCATCCCCTATCCTATCCCATCCCATCCTATTCTGTCATATTGTATTCTTTCCAGCCTATTCTTCAGTTTAGGATACATTAGGATAGAGTATATACGATGTACTACGTTTGTAGGGAAAATTCGATCCCATCTTCCTAAGGACCAAAGGACGGGATTAATCCTATCAGCTGCGGTCGTCGACCCGAACAACACTAAATCGACCTCATCCAGAAGTCGCGCCCGTTTTTTTTGGTGTGACGATCACCGGAATGACACTAAACCGGGAGTCATGGAATCCATTGCCACCATACGCTTTCTCCGCAAACTTGGGGCCCTTGTGGTCCTGGGCTAGCTGTCATATGGATACCAGTAGGGGTGGGCATCATTCTTGCGGTCACCGCGGTGGCATTTGTGCACAGTCTTATAAAGAGGAGAGGTCTGAGAGGCACATTGTGGTCCACGGCGAGAGCTGGATTGTTTTCCACTGCGATATTCTGGACGCTGCACATTATTTGGCCTCTTCTTCACTGGTGTTTTGGCTTTTACGCATCTCAGTCTTTCCATCGTGTTTTGGTGGCCGGTTTACAGCTTCACATTTTCCCCACGGCTGCAATTCTTTCCGGTCTCTGCAACGTCTATCTTCGAAATGGACCAAATCATAGCTCTCACGGCGGCGATCAAAAAATATTACCTGGGAAAAATGGCCCTAGAACTCTTGTGTACAATTTACGGACCAAATATAACCTCAGATAAAACATGAGTGATACCCTAAATTTTAACTGTTGAATCTCTTCTTGTAACAGGCCAGATTTTGCTGTAAGATATAAATAGGTAACAGCCAAGCTTTTTCCATGAGAACAAGACATACCAAAACTTCACTCCAACTAGTAGGTGAATATAATAGTTAGTAGCAGAAGTTCAAGGCTGTCAAGCCTGTTACCGCCTGCTGAGACAACTCGTCCGACGTCGAACCTCCCGCGATATCACCCGTCTATATTGACATGAACGCGAAGTCCATTGATTCAAGCAGTTGTCCGTTAGTAATGCATGTACAAAAGCATAATTATCAGTGGATATTCGAATGATGCCAGAATGAAATTTAACATGGCGGCAAACCGGCACGCAATGATGATGCATGAGCCCTCCGGGAAGCGAATGCAGGAATGTTGGCCAAGACCTAGAACCAAAGGGGAAAGTCTTAGGTCTGCGAATAAGGATGTTGGCCGAAGAGGAAAGAAATCACAGATTTGCCAAGAAGAATGTTAGAGCCGTTCTGCACGATAGCAATTCAACATTCAATACGTACGAAGATTTGAATCTCGCCGAGTCGGACAGAATGATGTCGAAGCGACCTCCGGCGAGCACTAAGATCAGCATTCTAGAGAAAACATCGACCACTCAGCCGACCAATGCGATGCTGCAGCAGCAAGAACAGATGGCTCTGCATGTCAATCATCGGGGACTGACGGATCTATGTGCAATAAGACGACGTACCGAGAAATGACCGGTTAGATTGAAATATCCTTTGCCAGGTTCTTCCGGCGACACTGTGGGATACAAAATGCCGTCTTAATAGCCCGCAAGGCCGCCCAGCTCGAAGAATGGAGTCAAATGATGATAGAAAAAATTCGGGAGGAGGCACGCACTGATCATTTGTCCGCCGGCGATTGAATGGACTGCGCGAAGTCTTTGCCGACAACGACCGGATGTAAGTTGGTTGGTTGGCCGGCACACATGGCAGGGGTAGATTGTCTTCGGAAATGGGACCGAACCTCTGTAACAACTGAACGTTGGCCCACGACTTGGATAAGAGGGCAGTAGCAGATCAAGGCAAGTGGATTGACTATACGGCCATTAAAAACAGAGCCGAGATGACACAATGCTGTTCGGAGAGTCCCAAAGCCAACCCGAAGCTCAACGTGGAATCCAATATGATCCAAGACGTGGTAGTTGTACAGAAGCGTTGACACCATAGATGTTGAATGTTTAATAATTTGAGGTCTGTCTATCAACATTGAGGTCTTCGATTTGTTCCGCTTGAAAAGGTTTCCAGTCTTTGTTCATCCAGAGAGCAGGTACAGCTGGTAGGTTTGAGAGCTTTGAGGAGCCACCAAGGTATTCTTGGGCTTTGAATTCTTGTGACGCAGACATTTTCGTGGCTTGACCCAAGCAGAAACAGCGGTAACCGACGTATTAGAGGCAAAAAGAAAGTTGCGGGAGGACGAGATGATGGGGGAAGGGAGGCAAGAGTGATTCGCAAGGGCCGTCCCTTTCCAATGGACTTTGAGCGCGGGAAATAAAGTCGCATGACTGCTCGGACCGACGGAGATAGCCAGAGCACAGTCCGAGAAAAATGGCAGTTGGAGTACTCGTTCGAGAGACAGTGGGAAAAAGAAGTAGAGTGCAAACAGGACCAATCTGATACGAGGGATCTGCTTAATACATGAGGTATTCCCCCCCGAAATCGCCCGTCTCTTTGTCTGGGTAATTCTCAGGGTAAAAGCTTGGCTGTTGCCCCAACTTTTCCTCTGGTAAAATATGGACTTTGCGGCACGAGGTTGCCGGGAGACAGCCCGAATTTTACTTCAAATTTTACCTCAGGTTATTTTCCGTGGCGGCGCGCTGCGGCTCGCGGGCCGCTAAGCGCCCACTCAGCGCCCTCTATCCGCAGACACGCGGGTACGCGCGCGCACACGAGCGCACACTTGTGGTTTCAAGTGTGTACTTGAAGCGGGTGCGACGTGTTCCGGCGCGTGCAGCGCCTGCTTGATTTGTCCAGTGCCTTGTCATTTTTGATGCGCACATTCTGAAAAATTGTTGAGACAAAGATGATATCCTAACTGTGACGGGCCCGTCCATTCATTCCGTTCATCAATATGCAGCTTCCAGGCAATTTTACTTGGTCCCGCGTGCGGCCGTTTGGCATGTCCTTTGTCCTTGGTCAGCGCGCCTGCGCGGAGGCCATTGCACGCATGACCAAACAACTGCGCCGCATCGAGATGCCGACCCCATCCAGGCATGACACTGTGGACAGAGTTCGCAAACCTTAGTGTCAAAAATTAGGGATTGCGGGGACACTACATCAGGAAAACACTACTTTCCTAATTTCCCAGGAATTTCCCCCTAATTTGGTTCTAAATAATAAATGAGGCAGAAGATGGGGTAATGGTGGTAATTTCGCCCTATTCGCAAATTTACCGCAGTATCCATCTTGAGAAAAAAGAAGGAAATTTGTAACTCTGGCTCAAGTCAATAAACAACGGTTCAAGTGATATAGCGTTGTTCTATAAGCCTTTCGTAGTCACAGTATGTCCCTATGGCTTGTCGGTGAGAAATCTCACGTCCCACAACGCGAGACCACGCGAGACAGCACCTGCCCTAAACTCTACGGCAGCGTACGGCAGATTACCACGTGAGCGCGGGGATGGTTCGTTTTGATGCCTTCACAACAACGTCAAACACCTTTCTTCCTTTCCCTTCACCTTCCCCCCACCTTCCCTCCCAGTAGCTGTCCCGAATTCTCCCAAATGTTATGTCCTTGCTCCCGGTCATTGGGTAGCCTGTGAGGTTTGGGCTTTTCGTGTGTACCTCTATCTGACAGGCTTTTCTCAGTCTGCGAAGGTGGTCACCGCTCAAGCTCACCCTAGACTGCTGCAGGTAAATAATGTCCCTCCCCTCCTTACCTCAATTCTCTGACTATATCGGCCTTAGCACCCGACGTTTCGCATGATGCCCGTGGTACGCCTGTCAGTGTCCGTCTACATGTTGCCCTAACCTTTCAACGCCTCCACGTAGCCGCAGCAGGTGTATGCGACCACCGACCGCTCCTCACCATATGGCCGACATTTTCGACAGACCGGACACTCTCACCTCCATCTGCGCGCGAAGCCGGCCCCGGAAATGCGCTGAGCTCGCGCATACGGAAACGCTGCCGGTTACATATATGGACGGCCGAAGAATGTGATGCCAACCACGCGCGCGAGTACAACGAGGACAACAAGGTGTGTACTCCCTGTTTCCTCCTCTTCTCCTTCGCCGACTTCCCCCCCTTGACAGTGCGCCGTGAGGTGTGTACCCGTTCGCTAAACCCGCTTTCAAGTTCCCACGAGCTGCGGCAGTCCGCAAGCCTGCCAATCCCAGTTTCACACCCGATCGCTTCGGTGAGTGGACATCTTCCGACCAGTATCTAACTTGTTTGTTGTTTAGCAGCACACAAGAGGCCATCCTTCGGTTCCCTGCGCAATCTCGGTCCTCGTCGCAGATATATCTAAGTCTTTTTCATTCCTAACTTCAGTTGCTTATAGTCAATGTTCCCGCCGACTTCACCGCCATTTGTACCGGCACATTCGAATCCTTCCCCCCTGTTTCCGGCATTCCGTCCCGTGCCGCAGTCCACACCATGCTGAGGTCAATGATGGTGTGAGTGTTCCACCTTCTTAGAAGACTCCGACGCCAATGCAGATCCGTATTTTTCTTCTCTCTTTCAGCCTCTGTTGCTTCTTGGTATGTATGGTGTGCGTGGTTCTCAAAATAACCTTCGTTTTGTCGCTCTGCATCATTTTCATCGCGCAGGTCAGGTATGTACGCAATATTTTTTACGCTATATTTCTTTTTGTTCCCAACCTCGGTCCGTTACTTTTCTAGCTATCTATGTAGAGCCTTGTCATGTATTCTATGTACATGATGAATATATGCGGAATTCTCGATAAATCCAATTGGAATGAGCATCGAACAGCATCCATAGCCAGCGGAAACAGCAGGAAAGCCTAGCAAAGTCGAGGTAAATTAGCCCAAAATTAGTGGTAATTTACTTGGGAGGTTGCTAGAAAGGTAATTGAACTAACCAAAGATATTCGACCGAATTACCCTGAACTTAGGGCTAATCCGAGGGTATTACCATTGGACGGTTTTCCTGATGTATCTAGGATACACCTCGAAGCAACAAATCTTAAAAAGGCGACTAACGGCGTAAAAGAGACAATTCGACCCGAAACGTGCTGCATTATTCTGTTTTTGCTTGGAATTCGAGTCCAGAAGAGCGGACCGCGGAGGGGAAGAGGTACAATACATGTCTGGAATTGACCCTCGTACCAGGCTGACCACCACTGCAGGCACAGCTGCTACATGACGCGTGCTCTGCACATGGGCGCGTAAATGGTGCATGTTGCAAAGGCAGACGCATCCAGCCGCATAGGCAGCTGATCGAGGGGCTTGGGGGTTGTAGCACTTGAGCTGTTGCAGCGGCTGGCGCATTGCGCTGATTCGGGCATGGTGCTTGCATGGTGGAGCGGTATCGTGGCGCGATCGGTACACTGTTGTTTGCTTGCGCAATTCCTGGTTTCCTCACGCTGCGGAGAGGTGAGCCAGGAAGGAGGTCGCAGCGGGACCTCACTATAGGGGCACGGGAGACGACGGGAGTCGCCTTTTGCAGTGAGCAAGGCAAATTCGGCTCGAGGATGCAAGACGAATATCACCGCGGAAAACAGAGCCTGCGGAGGGTCAAGGTACACCAAGAACGTGGCATGTATAAAAGTGCACAGTGGATGCACCGAGGGGTGTCTTTCTTCGTATATCTCCAGGTGCACATTTCGCGCACCATTTACAGCGTGGATGGCGCGGAGTAGGTCGGAATGCATGAGGACATGCCAGCCAGGTGTAGGATAGCTGGCTGGAAGGTTGAGCCAATTCGTAGCGAGAAAGGATACATAGGAGACTTGAGAGCTGGACTCGACGGCGTGACACCCGAAAAAAGTGATTGGAGCAAAAGATCAGCGAGTTAGAAGTTAATGAGCAACTATTATAGGCATTGCGGTAGGACTAAGAGCATGTTTCGGGACTTCCGTGGTGAAAAGAGCGTGGAGATAGAGCACGTCGGACAGTGGTGTCGTTTGGTGGAAGCAGAAAGGTCATGTCGTAACGCTTGGTCACTCCAGTGATGGTATATTCCCACGGGTGTAGTTCGGGGCCGTTTAACACTTTGAGGGGCCATGAAAATACAGATAAATCACAGACAATCTTGAATTAATGAAATAATCTTACAGGTATGCATAACGAGTAAAAATCACGACTTGGGTAAGAATTATGGAAAGTGTCTAAAAGCCACTCTAAGGCAACTCAAACCTAGATAGTGTCCCCGCAATCCCTAATTTTTTACACTAAGGTTTGCGAACTCTGTCCACAGTGTCATGCCTGGATGGGGTTGGCATCTCGATGCGGCGCAGTTGTTTGGTCATGTGTGCAATGGCCTCCGCGCGGGCGCGCTGACCAAGGACAAAGGACATGCCAAACAGCTGCATGCGAGACCAAGTAAATTGCCTCGAAGCTGCATATTGATGAACGGAATGAACGGACAGGCCCATCACAGTTGGGACATCATCTTTGTCTCAACAATTTTTCAGAATGTGCGCACCAAGGTCCAAAAATGAGAAGGCACTGGACAAATCTTGAGCAGGTGCTGCACGCGCTGGGACAACTAATTTATTAGCTCCACTTAAGTCCTAGTGGTGAAGACCATTTCAAACTTAAGTTTCGTACCGGAACTTAAGTTTTGCTACAATAGGCTAAATACATTCTATCTATATTATTTTGGCCTGCCCTTTGCATTGCCCTTCGAACTTAAGTTCACGCCACTTAAGTTCGCACAAGACTTACTGTAAGTCATTCGGGATCAGTTCATATAAAAAAGATAAATAATGGAACTACTGTACTCAATCTCAAGTTGATGGACTTGGGTTACCCACAACTCAAGCTCTGATGATCGTCTCAAGTTTTTGTACAACTTGAGTTCTACAGCAGCTTCAGTTTTCAAATGCCACAAGCAAATAAAAATCTCGTACCTTTTTCCACATGTGGTACCAACCTTAAGAAGGATAAGCAATACTTCGGACCTATTGAGTCACATAGTTGGTTCTATTTCATGAGCACAAACACAGTGGCACACCGAAATGCATTATGTTTGTATGCCACCGGCAATTTGCTCCAACTTGAGGAGAAGTGGGTACAGCTAAGGTTGAGTGAGTAATCAAGGGTCTTGGAAAAGTTGGGATGGAGTACCTGGTGAAGTGTCCAAAGGAGAGAAGAGGGGAAGAGCTTGTCGAAGTACTAGTTTGAGTTAAGTCCATGTGCGTGGTGTGTTTGGCGATCACGCCGGCCACCCATTGTGATTTTCGATGACACCGTGACTCATTCTTCTCTTCTCCAACACCACCACCGAACGCGGTATGCTCCCCCTCAACCCTACTTATCTGCTGCTCGGACTGGGTGCTGCTCTCAGCTCCTGAACTGTCTCTTTTGCTCTTCATTCGGACTCTGAGGCCGTTACAATAATGCCACCCACAGAAAGACTTGATGAGGGATGGGAGAAGGGGAAAGAGGAAAGAAATGGTATAGAATATGGGCAGTAAACAGGTATGTTATGTCTATCTCCCACTCTCCCCACGCTGTTCACCTGCCTTGCTTTGAGCCATCCTGCTGCCACCTAGGTGACTGTCTTGTTTTCCTTGTGTCATATATCCCTACGCAATCTCCACCTCCTGCTTTTATTCCCTAGCATCTTCCTCTCCCCTCCTTCCCCTCTGCCCATGCCTGGATGGTGCATGGACTTGAGTGCCTCGTTGCACTTAAGTCCGGGGAACTTAAGTCCTGGTACTTAAGTTCCTACGATTTGAGTTTTTGTTGTACTCAAGTTTTCGTCGGACTTGAGTTATGGGGACACTTAAGTACTTCAACCATACGGAACTGGACCTAACTTACGTAGAACTCAAGTTATGTAGAACTCAACTAGACTGCACTTATGAATGAATATAGATACTTGAGTTATCACAAGAACTTGAGATAACAGGGACTTAAGTTCCTGGAAGAGAGAGGGCTGGCAGCCAGCGCACGCCTGCTGCACAAGGAAGTAGAACTAAAGTTCCAGGCCTGAACTTAAGTTTGAAATGGTCTGCACCGGTACTGTACGTGACCTACTACCGGGTCATCTCAAATGTATTGATGAATTTCTCGATAACTACATTATGTACGCAAATTCTGAACAGACAGATCTTCAGATAAATGTCTTTTAAGTACATGACCTTGATGTAGAGAGATTATGAGTCCGACCAAGTGTTACATGAATTTATTTCTGGAAGATTCGCACTTTGGACGAAAATGGCAGTACCGAGCCAAATTTCGGCACGAGCCGGCACACTCCTCGCTTACTGCCTTTGTCCCCTTTTCTACCTCTCTTGTCCCTACCGTCGACTTTCTTGGCCCAATTACATGATGAATAACACTGTACTACCTCACAGCTCTCTTACAACAACACTGGGTCAATTACTGCTACATAATTGGTGACATTGTCACCAAAACTCCGGCTCGCAGCAACTTCCGCATCTCCACGCCCAGCTACAGGCGCGGCTGCACCCCGATATGCGGGAATGGGTTGAGGACGAGGTCTCTTGAGTGCAGGAGGTGTATCAGGAGTATATGGGCCAGGAAAGGGTGGCAAATTTTCTGAATCCGTGAGTTCATCGTCAAATTGTTGTTTTCTCTTCTTCCCGGCCCTTGGTCGCCTCTCCATGGCATTGAGCTTCTTCTGCTCAGCGGCCACCCGCTTCTCCTCCTTCTTCTTCGCCTTCTCTGCCTCTGCTGCGTCTCGTTTCTCTGCCCTATCCATCTCTTTACGGGCTTTCTCTGCGGCTCTCTCCGCTGCCTTTTCTGCATCCTTGTCGGCCTTCTCTGCGGCCTTCTTCACCTTCTCTGCTGCCTTCAGGGCATCTGCCTCTGCTTTCTTTGCCGCTTTCTCCACCTCTGCCTCGGCGCGCTTCGCCTCTCTTTCCGCAGCTTTCCCCGCACTGATAACGTCTTTTTCCAGCTGCTGCCAACGCTCCATCATGGCCTTCCAAGCACCATCGTACGTGGCCTTTGCTGCCTTGACCTGCGCATTGGCGCTGAACTCCGAATGCACAGCAGCAATGCCGGCCTTCCAGTCGACAAAAGCCAGCTCCCTCAGTGTGTCCTCTGCTGTCATGTGTCGAGCACCAGCCCCACCAACACGTTGTTTTGCAGGTTTATTCTTCTTGGCAAACAGTTCTGCCCGTAGACGGCCGTTCTCCGCATCCATAAGCTTCTTGGATGCGTAATCGGCCTCCATTTGGTCCTTGCAGCGCTGCGCATACTCGACGAGAGCCTGGCTGTATTTTTGGAGAGTTTCCCGAGAAGCCGACGGAGGGGGAGGTGGAGGGAAGCCCGCAAGGCTGTAGGAACTCGCGCTAGGTGTAGATGGCAGAGAGGGGCTAGCAGGCCGTGTAGGTATGTCGCCTGTGCTGGATTGTCTCCCAAGATTGACCGGAATCTCCTCCAGGAGCGCAGGGAGACTGGCCGCCACTGGCTGCGCGCTTAGAGTGGTGGTATTTTTGGCGGGCTCGAAGGCGTCGTCCTCAATCACGTCGCGATTGAGGGGGTAGATACCCGTCTTACGGAAGGCTGCTGAGATTGTGCCTGCGGTCATAGACTTCGTGCGAGCATTGTGGTAGATTTCCAAAAGATTGTACTTTGTCACCTGGGAGAATTTGCGCGACAGTCGCATTACCTCGGCTTTCCAAGATGCTGCAAGAGGCCCAAAGACCGCGACATCATTGGGCTGGCAGCGATGTGTCGTATGAGCAACAAGGCACAAGATAATAATTTTGTGGCGCTCTGCAAAGTTGCAGAAGCGATAGGTGCAGTGTGAATTGTGGCCATCAAGGATGAGAAGGCGGTACCCCTTGGTTATGTTACGCGCCGTCGTTTCCGGCTCAAAATCTCGTTCCAGCCAGATAGCACCAAGCTCGTTGTCGGTCCACCCTTTAGGGGAGAAGGAGATGCTAATCCAATGGTCAAATCAATGCTCGTAGACACCACACAACGCTGCGCTCACCTTGCGTGACATGGATTTTTTCTGCCCCATTCCAAGTCGCGTGTCTTCCCTTTGTAGATCACACAAGGACGGAGAGGACCACCGACTGGAGAAGTAGTCTCTATGACGGTGACCAGTTCTCGGTTCCCATCCTCCACATGGTATACAGTGCGTTGGTCACGATCGACGAGCACCATATTACGAGCTCCCACACCCATTTGAATTCCCTTCTCGTCCATGTTATAGATATTTTCCGGGGGAAAATTATACTTGAGCTGCAACTCTTCAAGTACGTCGAAATATTCCGAGATGAGTGCCCGATTTAAGCAACGAGCACGACAACTCTCCAAGCCAGTTGTCCATCGTCCTTTGAGGCCTGGGTGCCTCTGGCGAAAAGCCCGAGCCCATGACACAGGCACATCTTTTCCGATAATGGATGCTGCATATTCAGCGACAGCAGTCATCGAGAGAGGCACACCGCGCTTTCCCATGACTTTTATCCAATCCTTAAGAACTGATTCTTGGGAGGGACTCAGCTTCTGCTGATCTGCGTGGCTTTCAGCGCGTGTCAGTCGGCCATTGTAGCGGGCTTGCAAAGTAGTGTGGGGAACATTGTAATGCTTTGCTGCGGCTCGGACCGAAAAGCAGGGGCGACCAATGGCAGTCAATCCAGACTCGGCAACAGCTACGATAGCCTCCTTGAGCCGGAGCTCATCTGCTGCCAACTGAGCAGCTCTTTTCTTGCCGTCGTTTGAGGCCTTTTTGGAAGTGCGGGCCATAGAAGAGAAACAGAAGGGGATTTCACGCGTTTCTCCGATGCCGTTAGCTTATGGTTCATGTTCAGGAACTCTGCAAGACGATAAACTGACAATAGGGGCCGAATTGGCCAGTGCCGACCAAAATTTGACGCGTGATGTCACGCGTGACTGGACGCGTTCTTGACTTTTTTCACTTGTCTCGGCCTCAAATCTACTTTGTTTCTAGCTACAACTCGGGAGAGGCCATACGAGATGCTACAAAATCCATCAAGGCGCGACCTTCGGGAGATCGAAGGCCCCAAAAGCTGTGAGTACAGTGTGGAGGTATAGGGACCCCCGCCTCTCGCAACATCTTCTGCTGGGCTACCAGGATTCGCTCGGACTCCTCGACGTTCTCCACCCACTCAAATATGCTCCTAACCTTATCCTCCGCTTCCTCCTTGGTCATTGGCGCCGTAGAAATGACGAAACCATCGTAGTGACCTTCGTGGTCTTTGATGGTCTCGAGGCGTGGCAAGCTGTCACAGTCCGACTCGCAGTCGGGCTCGAGGGCTCTTTTGATGAGTTCTTCGGCCTCAGCATCGGACTCGTCATCCCTGGCAGTGCGAATTGGAATCCTTGGGGTTTTTGAGACCCAATTCAAGGCAGAATGGTGAAATACGTACTTTTTGCCATCTTTCATTGCTTGATCACGATAATTTTCTTTTTCCTGAGAGGCAGCTGAAATAAAATAATTAGGATGGGTCCATGGGGTGTATTAGAGTGCACACATACCAGAAGGAGACATTTTGGTGCAGTAACGCGAGAGGTGGGGGTGTTTTACGGGGACAAAAAGCGATTTTGGTCTTGGAAAAAGATCGCGCTTATATCCCTATTTTTCGACGCCCTAAAAATCGGCTAAAATCAGGGTTTCCGTGAGTGAAGTATACAATGGACCCTCGCCAAAGGATTTAGTGGTCTACGCGAAATTGAGGAAGCTACATGGTGAGGACGAGAGATGGTGGCGCTCGGTTATCCGGGATCTCTATATCTATATAACTAATTTCGACGGTGCTCAAATAACATAAAAAATTGCGTAGGATACTTTAGACACTGTGTACTACTCCGTGAAAAAGTTTCAGGGTGGTCGTGTCAGATATGGGCAAGCTTGAGCAAAAAGACTTTCGTCTCGCATCCCAAAATGGCAATTTCTTACGAGACTCAATTTTATGATCCTCACTGTGCCATCCAAAGTCTTCGGAGCATCACAAGTTTCCATCATATCATCTGTGATACCTATATGTCCAATTTGTACGACTCAGATATGGCCAGAGGTGGCTGGGACAGGCGCTAATTACAAGATGACCCGGTACTACTTGTGACCCGGTCGTGGGTCACGTACAGTAGGACTTAGGTTGTGCTAATTTTATTTCATGCTGGGACACGTCGCACCCGCTTCAAGTACACACTTGAAACCACAAGTGTGCGCTCGTGTGCACGCGTGTACCCGCGTGTCTGCGGATAGAGGGCGCTGAGTGGGCGCTTAGCGGCCCGCGAGCCGCAGCGCGCCGCCACGGAAAATAACCTGAGGTAAAATTTGAAGTAAAATTCGGGCTGTCTCCCGGCAATCTCCTGCTGCAAAAGTCCATATTTTACCGGAGGAAACGTTGAGGTAACAGCTCGGCTTTTACCCTGAGAATTACCCAGACAAAGAGGCCGGCTATTTCTGGCGTAAATTCTCGTGGAAAAAGCGTGGCTGCCACCTATGTTTATCTTGCGGCAAAACCGGGCCTATTACTAGGAGAGATTGAACAGATAAAATTTAGGCTATCACTCATATCTTATCTAAAGTTATATTTGGCCCATAAATCGTACACAATAGTTCTACGGCCATTTTTCCCAGGTAATATTCTTTGATCGCCGCCGTGTCTTCTCGCTGTCGTTGTTGTTCAAATCCGTCCGCTCTGTTCGAGCTACAGTAGAGTCAGATCGGTCTCATTGCACCAAGGTGCTCCTTGCTGAATCAAATGGTAGTCAGTAAGTGAGACTCTTTCTATCACTTTTTGTGATACCGACCTGTATTCAACAGACTATAACTTTAATCCCAATTAAATTCGGCGACATTTACGTTATATTGATCATAGCAAAACCCGTCCTTCTTCAACAGTCGATATTTTTGAAAAAGGAATCGTGAGATCTAGCACAGTTTTGATGCATAGAATACCTTGAACAAAGGATTATGTGTGTCCGCGAAGAAGCTGTATGCATGTCAACGCGATGTTCCTTCCCCCACTCATGTCTCCCTTGGAAGCAGCTGTAGGAGTCCCACCCATCAATCCCACCAATCATCTTGAATGGCTTCCCTGGGTGCATCGGGGCCACGTACCCAATCTCAAGAAAATCGATGCTATGAACTGCGCAACGGGTGCGGCATCTAAAATCGGAGAGAAGGATACGTGCCATGCGCAACTGCTGACCGCGGTATGCTCGTTGCGTCCACGGCTGCGTGGCATGGCGAATTTCAGTCGCACCGTGCTGAGTGATTAAAAGGATCGCTAGGAGCGTGCATCTCGCTGATTCTAACTAGTCGCCTACGATTAGCAAATATCCTACACCTTCTCCCTTTCGCCCATCAATTCCTCGATCCATGGGTTAACCCACCCTCTTCCAACCACCTCCTCGCGCCTAAGATGCTTGGCACCCTGGATGAGTCCCAAGCAGGACTTTGGTAGAGAGTCAATGTAGGATCACCAACATAAAGGATATGCCACAGACCTTCGCACCGCACTGGCATTCAAATGGCTGCACCATTTCCCACTCTGTGCTGGGATAAAACCAAGTGACTGAAAGGGGTCGCATGAGTGATACAGACCCAGGTAGTCGAGCAGGCTATGCGCTCTTACTCGGGCTCCCCGCCTCTATGTCCTTCAAAGCCCGGACATGCCAATTGGCGGGATCGGCAGACGAGAGATCGACGGCTACGTTGGGCTCGCAAGAGTGGTTGGCTGAGCAACACCAGTCAGTGGTAGCGATTGATTGAAGCAAGACACCTGCCGTATACGAGGTCCGAATTGAATTCAATAATGTCTTGCGATCCTCTTCCGCAGTGCAGTGAGGCGTAGGATTTTTTGGATTGTATCGTATTGTTCATGACTGCCAAGGTGTCACCTTGAGCAAAGCGCTGGCGGTCCTGGTTAGTCGCTGCAGCGGCAGGTCAGAAGACTTTTTTACTCTGGACGCCTTGAGGAATGAAGCGAAATTGCCGGGTTTGAACACTACGACGAAATCGCTGTGAGAAGGGGTGTAGGACATGGTCATGGAGTTGACACTGCGGGCAACTGCCATGGCCGTGGATTCATGGCATTTGACTGGCGTGGGACCGACACTTACCATGGCGTTGGCACGGCGTTGCACATGCGATCAAAATCGGGCCGGGCCGCCGGGGTGAGAAAAAAAACCACGATATACAAAGTATCGAAACTCGAATTGCATCAGCAGTACTCTATGATACTAAAATCTAGTTCTCTACTACCATCGATTGGATTCAATGTTTACTGCGGGTATGCACCCACATGCCGCAAATATTGCGAGGTGTGCCAACCATTCAGATAATGTACCTCCAAATTATCGACATTCAACATTCAAACCAACTCCATTCAAGTACTCGCACAAAGCTCCTTACAGAAAACTCCAACCAATCAATGAGGTGTGTGGACTCCTTGGTTGCATTCAAGCTTTACTTAAGGATGATTTTTTGTAGGAATTGTGGGAATCCATTCACTTGTTCGTGCTATTTGGACAGCGACTCCTTGGATTCAAGGGCCATCAAGGCCCAAATTCATTACATACTTGATTGTTGCTTACTTGGGATTTGATTCTTTTAAGAGATAGAAACCCAAAGATTCCCAGAACATGAGGCTGTAGTGTGTCGCACACGCTCGAGGTACCTCCTGAATTCCATTCCTAATTCTGAGTTGCTGACTTGTTTATTGGAGGCCCGGGCATCAAGAGAATTGCATTTGATTAAATAGTATGCATTTAGTATACCGTTGCAAGGACAACACTGGAGTGAGAAGCAGAAAATGGGAGGGGGATAAAGGTGTGGTGAGTGTGTACACCCGTGACTTGGTGGGTGGATCCCCACCGGCAAATGTAGTGTGATCGCAGTGCACAGACGACCGTGACGGATTGCGTGCCCTTGTGCAGACATCGTTGCCTCGGTATACGTGTCTTGCAAGCTCGCAAGTCTGTGCGTGTACATCCGGGCTGATGTGGCACTTGCATGCTGCGAATGTGTGCGAGACGGCAAAGTGATTGGGACGTTGAAGGCCCTGTGTTCACTTGGTTGCGATCTCACGCATGGCGCCGGCACTTAGTGCAAGCACAACTTACAGCGTTCAATATGCGTGGGCATGCCAGGTCTATCAACAGGGTGTCAGTTGAGCAAAAATACAACATTGTATTCAAGTTTCTTCCAAGCCAAAGTACATCATGTCCATGTTCCCCAATCAAAATGAGCTGGAATCATTTGGTTCAAATTGAGACAATGGTACCCTTGAAGACTTGTTAGCAAGTTCTATGGCAGTACCGATTGAATGAAACCCATTTTTCTCCAGGGGACTCAATTCTCTAACTGTATTAATTAGGCATTCGGACAGCCCTAAATCACATCCCAAATGTGTGCTGAGGATGCGACACGACGAAGGAAACTTTAGGAAAGAATGGCAGATAACTTTGATGTATCACATCAGCCAACTGATCCGTGACAAGTTATCTCTCATGGGCATTTTATTCCATACCCATCGCACCACTTCCAAATCTGAGTCAGCAGAATTAGTTGAAATTATTTTATACATGTCCTCAAATATTTTCAAGCTTTTAGGAAATCACTACATGAAGCAACGGGTGGGTGGCAGATAACTACACAGCCACATGGAAGATAAATGTGATCGATCGGTAAACCGATAGGACTGATAAGAAAGAACAAAGGGAAACTGATTGTATGTGCAACGCCATGCCAACGCCATGGCAAGTGTCGGTCCCACGCCAGTCAAATGCCATGAATCCACGGCCATGGCAGTTGCCCGCAGTGTGAGAAAGGAAATGGGAGCTAAAGGATGAGGGGGCATTGGACTGACTATATATATGAGCATGTAGTAATTCCGTTGAGATAGAGCGGATTGTTCGAAGTTTTGGTTACCTCGTGTGGTGCACTGGAAAAGAATGTAGCCCATCATACGGCAAGGTCCAACTCATGGACGACGGTTTCCAGGAAGTATCCCGGTACCTGATCCAACCGAAATAGATCTAATCCGATCTCACCGGCCCGCTTTTGTTCAATAATTTAACATTAGCCTGCTGCCACTGGCTGTGAAATTGGTAATCATCCTATACCGGCTGGTAGTTAAACGTCCGCATGCGGGAAGAGACGCAACATCAGTCATTTAGGAGCAGCTACCTTTCATGAACCCCATTCATTCAGAGACCGTTTGGACCTGTCAGCAACGGCTGGTAGTTAAACGTCCGCATGCGGGAAGAGACGCAACATCAGTCATTTAGGAGCAGCTACCTTTCATGAACCCCATTCATTCAGAGACCGTTTGGACCTGCCGCAACGCTGACAGTGATCTGCCCTCACAGCAGCCATGTGCATTGAACTCAATAATTCACAGTGACCGCCCATAAGGCCTTGAGGGGAGCTCTCAGAATCTCCAAGGCCTTAGTTAAGGGTAAGGCCTTGACCAAGGGTGCCTGGCTGATTTTTCCCACGCATCCAGGCGGTATCTAAAACAATAAATTTAAGCTTTAAATCTACTCATAATCCTCATCCGAGTCAATCTCAATGGCGCCGTCGTCAGGTAGGGATCGGCACCGTACCGTATACGGTACGGACCGTACAGATACGGACCGTAAATTGTGGGTTTAGAGCCCTTACGGGACGGTTACGGTACGGTTCTAGACGCCGTAATAAGCCGTACGACTGCGTGTACGGGCGACGTCAACGGTGGCGGAGGAAGGTCAGTGAGATTCAAAATAGTGGATTCTATCTTTTCTTACTTCCCCGTGTCTGTCTTCAACCTCTATTCCCCTCCTACCAGCCAGGCTGGTGAGATCAAAAATCGCCGTACCGTACCGTAAACTTACGGGGCTTCACAAGAGGCTACTGTACTATTTCGACCAAATGTTCATTATTTTTAGATTTTCGTCGACCGAGGTGACCGATAAATTTTCTTTTGAATTATAGCGATTTTTAGGCACATCAAAAAAAATCGGGTGTCACCGTCACCTGAACATTTGGTCGAAATAGTACAGTATACGGGACGGTACGGGAAGCCGTAAAACCGTAGCCGTATACCGTATTGTACGGTTACGGTGCCGATCCCTATCGTCAGGACGCGCATTCTCCTCTTCGTCTTCCAGTGCCTGCATCAAGATCTCTTCCTCTTCCATGACCCATGCAGATGGCTTGCGCGCGCGGACAATGCACAGGATGCCGCATGCGGCTCGTGCGGCTTTTGCGCAACCTGTCTAATTACCCCACGGGTTAACTGGTTCAGAGTAAGGTTCGGTACCTACAGTATGCCGACCAATAATTTATCGGAGCAGGATCGCACGAAACATGCTACAACAGAGCCTCAGACCTTACTTAATTTAATCTGTCGTGAGCCCAAGCCATGTGCGGCTCGCCTTCCAAGCCGGATCGGAACCCAACTCGCCGGGCCACCGCTGCTTCTCTTCCACCATGAACTTCTTCAAAGCACGTTCCTCGAGATTCATCTCCACGCTACCGGTCCGACTGTATCGCGCTCTTCCAGCAGTCATCCTGGGAACGCTCTTCAACGTACTGGATACTGGTATGCCCCTTTGCTCGTCAAATCCGACAATGCGACGACATTCACCCCTGACCTAGTTTCGAGTGGAATTCTGCTCTTCCCCACCGAAGATGGTGCTTTTCGCTCTCTTCAACTACAAGCATTATCCATGTATATCACGAGGTACCGCTCTTCTGTTTTCCTCTTAGCGCGATCTGTACTCATTTCTCAGTACACTCGCGTCCCAGATAGCCGTGGCGCTTGGTGGCTCGCGTTTTCCAGGTGCTGTGGCTGGCATGTTAGTGGAAATCCTGCCTTTCCTACAAGGAGTTGCGAGCAACATTCGATCCGTTCTCGGCGACAACCACCCAGGTCTTGTACCAACTGTCATGGTGGCGTATGCTTTGACCTCGTTTTTGACTGGAGCGGCATTCGTAATCCTCGGAATACTCAAATTAGGCAAATTCGTATGCATGTCCTACTTCACTTCATGGGTGAATTCACTGATTATCGAATAGGTTGCATACTTCCCGCAAACCGTCCTTACTGGCGCCATCGGTGCAATCGGGGTTTCGCTCTTTATTCTCGGACTGGGCTTACCTTTCCCCCCGTCGGCAACCCCCCTCTCACTTTCGAATATCAAGGCCACGCTCTTCACCAAGTCCCACTTGAGCCTCCTGGCTGCGTCGTTCTTTCCCGCTTTCATTCTGTCAATCACCTTGCGATCCCGATATATCGAGCTCTGGAGCCGCGGCCTCGTCCGCTCACCATACTACATCCCGGCTTTCCTGCTCCTAATTCCGACGACGTTCTGGATTGCCGTCTGGTCGCTGAAAGTGTCACAAGAAGATCTGATCACTGCGGGATGGCTCTTCACAGTCGAGTCAACTTCTTCTTCGGCCGCGATCGTTGCCAGCTGGAACTACTGGACCCTGTTTAACTTTGTGAACTTTCCTTCATGTATTCAATCAGTTGTTCCGCCGCTGAAGTCTATTTAGCGATTGGTGCAATGGTGGTCGCTCAAGAGTGCAATCCAGAATATCGTACTCTTGGTTGTCGTCGGGTACGACGCCACATTGATACCCCGCAACGCGCAGCGCTAACATACCATAGAGTACTCAATCTGCCTATTTACGTCCCAAGTCTGGCATTCACTCTGGACATATCCTACGACATGAACCACGAATTATTAGGTGTGTATGCCAGTCGCACATGGTTATCCATCTCAAACCCCTCAATTTCAGGACAAGGGGCAGCCAACATATTTGCAGGGGTGATTGGCACCGTGCCCAATATCCTCGTAGGCCCTCCCACATCCGCTTGATCTCTCGTTCTGACTCTGTATAGCAATACTCGTACTCGGTCTACTTTACACGCGCAATGGGCGGACGCTTCGAGCTTTCGCTTGTGATCCTGCTCACAGCCGCGCTGTTCTTCATGTCGGGCCTGCTGCTCCCCCACGTACCCACCATCCTTGCCTCCGCGCTTGTGCTTTTCCTCGGGATGGAGCTCTTCCTCGAGGCGACGTGGGAGGCATCTAAGACGCTGGCGTCAATGGAGTACGCAGTCGTTGTGAGTACGACTGCCGCATGCACCTTCCTCGGCTTCGCGGAGGGCTTCGGCATTGGCATTGGTGCCGCTACGGTAGTGTACCTCATGTACGGGGCCATTGACTCGGTGAGCAGTCCACATTCATCGTCCTCAAGCTGTATGTTTATGTTGGCCTTTGCTTCCACCAGCCGGCGCGGGTGACACGGTGGAACGAGTGGAATGAACTACAGGAGATAAGGAACCAGGGCGAGGACCATGTCGCGGTGCCTATGGGGGGGCGTTTGATCTACCCGCGGACCCACACCCCCCCTGTAATCACCCTCGATGGAGCCAGGGTCACTGCGGAGGTCAAGCTACGCGATTACACCGATGATTTGAAACATATCAACGCACGTGTCGTCGTCCTCTCGGGGTACATATGTGCGTCCTGCTTCCCTTTCATCTCACATTGCGTGAACTGATGGTTCTTAAATTATTTCTCAGTCTTCGCCTCGGTCCCCTCTATGGAGAAGGAGATCCTAGATTCCATGGTCCCCGCCGCGTTCTTGATCCTCGACCTCACACGTGCGCATCGAATCGAGACGGCTTCCGCGCGCTGCCTGTCGCGTTGCGCGCGCGAACTCGAGCTCCGGGAGAGCAGGCTCGTCATCTGCGGCTTGTGCATGGGGAGCGGATTGCATGCGGACTTTGAGCGTGCAGAAATTATGTTGGGGTTTGACCTAGAACAGGTTGAAGCGAGTGCGGCTGGGATACCAACATTTGCGACGCGGGAGGCGTGCATGGTATGGTGCGAACGGCAGCACGAAAAATGCGTGGCGCTGGGCAATGATTCCGAAGGTACCTGATGTTTTATTTATCAGCATTCATAGTTAAACGGGCGACGCAGAGTTGGATTCCCAGGCGAAGGAAGGCGCATTCAAAACGTTCTGCCGGCTATTCAACTTTGAGCCTCCCGCCATACTTGATGCCCCCGAGGGAGAATCAGGCACAGAAGAATCGGATATGGATCGATTCATCGACGCCGGCAGGCGGATTACAACCTACCTCCCCGGCCAGATAATCCGTCATCCAGGTGCGTGTATTGTTTTCTTCAATTTTCAATAAGTTTAATTCATCTGGTGCAGTGGTTATATTCGTGCTCGAAGGCCAAATCAACTTGGTCGGTGCACCAGCTGCGCCCGTTGCTGGGAGCTCAATGCGGCCTTCGGTGCAGCGCCTGCTAATGATGGCGCCCGGGGCGACGGTGCGTGCCGTGCAGGCCCGTTTCTCAGGATTCTCTCTGTCCCGGCCACGCCGCAGCCGAGAGTTGAAGCCCGGAGACGCATTTGTTTGCCACACAGAGGCAGATGTCGCTGTTGTCAAGACACGTAGTGTCGTCGTGGAGGTGGAAGGCGAGCCCCACATGGCTTGGGCTCACGACAAATTAAATGAAATAAGTTCTGAAGCTCCGTTGTAGCATGTTTCGTGCGATCCTGCTCCGATAAATTATTGGTTGGCATACTGTAGGTACCGAACCTTACTCTGAACCATTTAACCCGTGGGGTAATTGAAGGCACCATTGAGTTTAACTGACTGGGTAGAAAAAAGAATTTATTCTGAAGGTTCGAACTTGCACCCAAATCAGCTATCTCATTACATGAGCGCTTACAGCCAGTATCTGTACTTTCCCAAGAAAAAAAAAACCCCAATCTACGTGATTTTAAGGACATGTCTAGATCTCCTTTCAACAGTGCCACTATTTTCCGTTGCATGGGTATGAACTATAATCAATCGATCCCCCGGTTTGGCAGAATCTCCGACCTGAATGTCATGATCAGGGTAGATCATTGTCAGTGCGATATCGGGAGAAGGCCAGTCAAACCGAGCCGGAATCGGAATGAACAGGATTCTTTGTGGTACTAGATCACCGATGTTGCAATTGGCATGCGGGCCTTTGCGCTCGGGGTAGAATTATCAGTAATCGCCCAAGGCCCAAGGCCTTAACAAGGCCTTGGTGATTTTCGGCGGGACGTTCCGCCCTTGGCCAGCTTGGCCAGGCCTTACAGCATCACGTGTATATCATTATGTCATTCTATTTTTCCCATCTTTTCTTCTCCGTCGGCGCGCGCTATTGTTCGGCGGGGCAGAGAAACCGCGCGCGCGCAAGCCATCTGCATGGGGAAGAGGAAGAGATCTTGATGCAGGCACTGGAAGACGAAGAGGAGAATGCGCGTCCTGACGATAGGGATTGGCACCGTAACCGTACAATACGGTATACGGCTACGGTTTTACGGCTTCCCGTACCGTCCCGTATACTGTACTATTTCGACCAAATGTTCAGGTGACGGTGACACCCGATTTTTTTTGATGTGCCTAAAAATCGCTATAATTCAAAAGAAAATTTATCGGTCACCTCGGTCGACGAAAATCTAAAAATAATGAGCATTTGGTCGAAATAGTACAGTAGCCTCTTGTGAAGCCCCGTAAGTTTACGATACGGCGATTTTTGATCTCAACAGCCTGGCTGGTAGGAGGGGAATAGAGGTTGAAGACAGACACGGGGAAGTAAGAAAAGATAGAATCCACTATTTTGAATCTCACTGACCTTCCTCTGCCACAGTTGACGTCGCCCGTACACGCAGTCGTACGGCTTATTACGGCGTCCAGAACCGTACCGTAACCGTCCCGTAAGGGCTCTAAACCCACAATTTACGGTACGTATCTGTACGGTCCGTACCGTATACGGTACGGTGCCGATCCCTACCTGACGACGGCGCCATTGAGATTGACTCGGATGAGGAATATGAGTAGATTTAAAGCTTAAATTTATTGTTTTAGATACCGCCTGGATGCGTGGGAAAAATCAGCCAGGCACCCTTGGTCAAGGCCTTACCCTTAACTAAGGCCTTGGAGATTCTGAGAGCTCCCCTCAAGGCCTTATGGGCGGTCACTGTGAATTATTGAGTTCAATGCACATGGCTGCTGTGAGGGCAGATCACTGTCAGCGTTGCGGCAGGTCCAAACGGTCTCTGAATGAATGGGGTTCATGAAAGGTAGCTGCTCCTAAATGACTGATGTTGCGTCTCTTCCCGCATGCGGACGTTTAACTACCAGCCGGTATAGGATGATTACCAATTTCACAGCCAGTGGCAGCAGGCTAATGTTAAATTATTGAACAAAAGCGGGCCGGTGAGATCGGATTAGATCTATTTCGGTTGGATCAGGTACCGGGATACTTCCTGGAAACCGTCGTTCATGAGTTGGACCTTGCCGTGTGATGGGCTACATTCTTTTCCAGTGCACCACACGAGGTAACCAAAACTTCGAACAATCCGCTCTATCTCAACGGAATTACTACATGCTCATATATATAGTCAGTCCAATGCCCCCTCATCCTTTAGCTCCCATTTCCTTTCTCAACTCCATGACCATGTCCTACACCCCTTCTCACAGCGATTTCGTCGTAGTGTTCAAACCCGGCAATTTCGCTTCATTCCTCAAGGCGTCCAGAGTAAAAAAGTCTTCTGACCTGCCGCTGCAGCGACTAACCAGGACCGCCAGCGCTTTGCTCAAGGTGACACCTTGGCAGTCATGAACAATACGATACAATCCAAAAAATCCTACGCCTCACTGCACTGCGGAAGAGGATCGCAAGACATTATTGAATTCAATTCGGACCTCGTATACGGCAGGTGTCTTGCTTCAATCAATCGCTACCACTGACTGGTGCTGCTCAGCCAACCACTCTTGCGAGCCCAACGTAGCCGTCGATCTCTCGTCTGCCGATCCCGCCAATTGGCATGTCCGGGCTTTGAAGGACATAGAGGCGGGGAGCCCGAGTAAGAGCGCATAGCCTGCTCGACTACCTGGGTCTGTATCACTCATGCGACCCCTTTCAGTCACTTGGTTTTATCCCAGCACAGAGTGGGAAATGGTGCAGCCATTTGAATGCCAGTGCGGTGCGAAGGTCTGTGGCATATCCTTTATGTTGGTGATCCTACATTGACTCTCTACCAAAGTCCTGCTTGGGACTCATCCAGGGTGCCAAGCATCTTAGGCGCGAGGAGGTGGTTGGAAGAGGGTGGGTTAACCCATGGATCGAGGAATTGATGGGCGAAAGGGAGAAGGTGTAGGATATTTACTAGGCGACTATAAGATGATGCTGTCGAAATCGCGTCCCCAACTCCGCTTCAAATGATTGCAATCACAACCAATTTCCCCGTACCCTTGTTCTGTCGCCTCGAGGCGGAGCAGACATATCGAAAAAAATCTTCTAAACAACAGGAATAACATTTTGGTTCCCTTCAACACACCATGTGATAATAACTCACCATCGACCGAGATGTACGCATAAGAACCCGCGGGTCGCATTCACTGCGGAACCCCAAAATTGTCCGGGTCTGGACAGGTGCCGATTTTCCCTCTGTCAGATAGTCTGGGCCTGTCCAATTCCTGTCATGACATCGGAGTAGAGAATCAATTGGGCCTCCAATTATGTTATGAACGCCAGACCTGGACGGTTTTGATGGCACCGAGTTTGCGATCTTCTCGTGTCTCTGTTCAGAGTCGGACATCCCTAGACAACCGGCAACTCCGTATCGCAGACTATTTAGGGTTCCGCAGTGATTGCTACGCACATCCGAGTCTGGCCACGTTGGCTAATAATAAGGGCCCTTCGCGTGTTCCTGAGCAATCTGTGCGGCGGATGGCGTATGAAATTACAACGATGAGGCCGTGTTTGGCGGACCCGCACGCCAACTCCATCCATATCTGCGTTCGTTGTTCCAGACCCATGACAAATTTCTCTGAATACCGATCGGACACCGAAGGAGGAATCATTCCCCCCCCCTTCTCTCGTTCAGTGACCTTTGATTCATTTCAGGATGAGTTCACCCTCACATTATGCAGAGCCACTCAGCCACCCTCGAGATTCGCCCTTCACACCTCACTCTAGCTCGTCTAGCCTCCCCATGTAAGCGACGAATATATGAATCTCGATATATCCCTCCTCCCTCGGAGCAATGATATTCATCGACGACTTCGACTTCGGGATGTGTCGTAAATTTCTCGTTAGAGACAGGTAGAAACTCGGAATCGGACCGGAGTTCCAAGATAAAAGTGATCTAGTATCAACAAGACATCCTTTTTTTTTACCAGATACGTAACAGTCAGCAGTTCACAAACCTTGCATCCGAAAACAAGGAACGCGTCACGGCCCATATTCTTCTTATGAATTCTGATAAATTTCAAGTCAGCCACACAGAGTTGCTCCTGTCGAACGGACGCACAGTGGACTGAGAAAAATTCCAGCTGAGCTTTGAAGCCCGTTTTGTTCACATTGCATTCGATTCCCGAATTAATGTGCATCGGGAGGTCGGGGGTGCTCGCAAAATGCATATGGTACCGCCGCTCCTGCCTCGCCGGCTTCAGGCTGATCTCGGTCCCCGCGAATTTTTCGTCAATCGCAGGAGCTATGTAGACAAAGTCTCCATCGTTGCTTATAAGCAAATTGAATCTCCTGTCACCGAGGAATCATTAGTCTTTGAAGTGCAGCAATAGTGGATGGAGGTGACGAACTCGGACTTGATTCTCATCCTCCCGGTGCCTGGCACACGCTCAACGACCTCGAAAACCCCGCGCTGCCTGGGGTCCGTCGTTAATCCCAACTGAACGCGCTGCGAATCGATGGCATCCCGCTGCCATGGCATGCCTTCCAACTCAAACAACCACCCTCGTGGCTTCGAGTCGTCCCCGCTTTCTGTGACACGGAATACGAAGCGGTCACCAACTTTGATATCGCTGATGTCTGCGTCCAAGGTTTTAACAAGCATGGCGGTCGAATGGGGGGATTTGGTTGTGTCGGAGTGGTGGCGGTCTCAAGTATATGAGGTTGTTCTTACTGGATGTGTCAAGACACAACGGAAGGTAAACATGTGGTTGGCCTTTCATTTAACGGTCCGATGGCCTGACAGGCTTCTGTGTTTACATAACATTGCTTTAAACTACGTGTCCGATAATAAGTGTCGTTGATCTCAACTCATCGTGAGAATTACATAACATCCCAGCTCCCAGCCAAAATCAGAACCAATTACTGCATCCCATATGGTTTCCGGCAGTACCAGTGACCGCCCATATGGCCTTGGGTGGAGGTCTCAGGATCTCCAAGGCCTTGGCTGATTTTTCCCACGCATCCAGGCGGTATCTAAAACAATAAATTTAAGCTTTAAATCTACTCATATTCCTCATCCGAGTCAATCTCAATGGCGCCGTCGCCAGGACGCGCATCCTCCTCTTCGTCTTCCAGTGCCTGCATCAAGATCTCTTCCTCTTCCATGACCCATGCAGATGGCTTGCGCGCGCGCGGTTTCTCTGCCCCGCCGAACAATAGCGCGCGCCGACGGAGAAGAAAAGATGGGAAAAATAGAATGACATAATGATATACACCGCTCACAGGCCCCCAATGTGCCAAAAATCTTACGATCTTTCTACTCTGAAACAGCTGCGAGTTATTCACCATCCCACAGAGGGCGGCAAGATCCGATCGCACATCTGCTCTCGGTATGAGTCCCGTAATTTCGCATCCAGAGAGCCTGGTCTTCTGGATTAGGTCGTTGAATGAAGGGGAAAGCCGTTTTGTGACATTTAAACTGATTCGATTACTATCCTAGGCCGAAGACGGTCCGGGGCAGTCGAATTTGACTCGCTTATAGGGTCTCCGCATCAGGCGGGACAAGGCTTGACTCTCCGTGCAACCGTTTGAATGTTGTTCCCTAACTTAGAACTGCATTATATATCACTCTCTTTATTAACCGTTCTTTAAGCAGATGCCTCCTCGGCGGTGCATTTGTCCCATGTAGGTTTATCTCCATTTTTATCCCCTCTTCTCTCATTCTGAAAGTCCTGTGTTCCTGCCCCATTTGCGTGCGCAGGTATCCCCATCGTAACTACGCACTGCGCAAACTTCGCCGCAGAATGGCCCGGATAGCGTAGCACATCTCAGCCATAGCAAAAGTACAGAATTATCCCTTTCAAATGTCTTCTTGGAAAAGATTTATCCAGCCACTAAGCTGAACTTGGGTTAATCACTGTTCAAAAGACGTTGGAATGATTCCTCAGCTGACCTTTTCGCAGTCGCTCCGCAGTTCTTCGCAGTAACTCGCGAACCTTGCCGCAGTCATATTCCACCAGTGGCCACGTAGCGCCTCAAGTATTGTCCGGGTATAAATAGCAGAAGGTGCCTGCCAGCAATCCTTTGCGCTCTTTCCTGTCATCAATTCACTGTGCTGGCCTCATTTCTGGGTTCTCATCGGCCTTGGGCTCCTCCCGTCATCAATATCAATTCCGCACTTCAATTTGCTGGTCTAAAATGGCTGGGTCGATTTAGCCATCTCTCGGGCTGTGAGCTACTCCGAGTCGCTGACACCAATACCAATTCCTTGCTTCTACCGTGCCTACGATCTTACTTCCGTGTAGTCAGCACGGACTGTCCCGCCATTTTAATCATAGACACTTCATCACGATCCAGAAGTATGCAACACTATTATTTCCTTCGCTGCCCTTTCCATCTTGGATCCCACCCCCTCATCTATGTCATGTTCCGTGCCATGTAGTCCGCACGGACTGGATCGCGATTCAAATCGTAGACACTTCACCACTCGGAATTACGATTGTGCAGTGTCCCGGAGCGAAGCGAGGATTAACCGTTCTTTAACGAAATGCTTCGCGATTCTTTGCAACTGTTTGTGCCTTTCTCCATTTATCCTGTCCTTTCGTTTACTAGCTACATCTGGCTCGATTCTCCGTACTTTCCCGGGACCACCGCGGTTAACATCTTCCTTCCTTCCTTCCTTCTATTTCCATACGCAGCTATCCCCGACAACTACGCACTGCGTAAACTTCACCGCAGAACGACACGGGACAGAGCGCTACATTCCAACAGCCCAGAGTTATCCCTTTCGGTCGACGTTCCAGAAAATAATTACTCAGCCTCCATGCCGAATTTGGCTGAATTGGCGTTCGACGGATATTTTCACCATCCCTCAACTGACTATTTCGCAGTCAATACGCAGATACGCGCAGTTTCGCCCAATGAATTCCTTCCTGTGCCGCAGTTGTATTCAACCTGCGGCCACGCAGCACCCCCGAGGATCCGAATAATAGGGCAGTTGCCTCGGTCTTTCCATCCCCCATCGCCCAACCCATTTTTCTTGGTCTAGCCCTTCAACTCCAGCTCCTCGGCTCGGATTGATTTGTCTTAGTCTGTAATTACTGGGCAATCATGCATGTCATTCAATCGCTCAATTTACTCGTGCAAAATTTCAAGGCTCAGTTTTGGTGTCTCTCCAGTACTGAGTAACTTGCGGATGTTCTGGATCCCCCATCATTTGTTGAAGAAACTCAACTTGCTGGCCGGCAATATTCACATTGGTGTTCTCCATCTCTGGGTGCTGCCGTTCTCTCTCTAACCCAGGGCTACATTAACAGTCCAATGCCGATGGCGAGGACCTTATTTCCTCAAGCTCACGTAAACTCTCACCTTCGTTCTCCTGTGTGCCCCTGTAGTAGCTCCTTTGAATGTGAATGATATGTCCTTTCCATTTTCTAAATTGCCAGAGCGAAGCGGCGGTATGTCTTGTCTATCTTGTAAAATTAAGCCTCTCTGTCTGTCCGAAGCCATATCTCCATATGGTTAAATTGCGCAGGATGACCAAAGCACGGCAGATTAGCGCCATCCAACGGCATGCACAAATCAATCATTCACCGTGGCAAAATCAATAAGTTCACCTCCAATGATTCATCTCTGGGGGTCCAGAACTGGTGTTTTATCGCATCCAGAAGGTATATGAGCAAGTAAAATCACAAATCGGACCTACCTTGGGTGGTAATTTGCACAAAACTATCTTTCATGCATGAAGTTCTGCCAAATTTTGCCAACTGTGATCCCATTGAGCTTGCCTGCCATTCTGCCGGGTCAAATGGCAGAATGGCAGGATTCTGCCAACAACACTACATGACGTCCTCCTCGCTGTGAAGTCCATAGTCGCGTATATCCCTAAGTCTTGCGCTCTGTTCTTGTTCTTGTTCTTGTTACACCGGCTCTGGCTGGCTGTGCTACGAGTTGATGAGGTTTGGTTTGGTTCTCTCCGAGCCTGCAGCCAGACTCGGAACGGCCCAATGGCTATGGCGTTCCATCCGCCTCCGTGCTTAGAATTTCATTTCGATTCGATTCGATTCCTCTACAGAGATCTGGTTCCCATATTCCCTTCCTTCCCCAGGGCCCGATCTATGAGTATGTACGACCAGGTACTTGCATACCCTTCACCTTCACCGTTTACCCCTCAGCTGTGTACCTCAGTAGTGTCGCCGTGTACGCTGTACGTGTGCGCTTTGTTGCGCACGCGGGAGAGGGAGCTCGCATCTCAAACGCGCATTGCACATGGGACTCAATACACGTATGTATGTATCTGCACCCAAAAATTCATCCGAGTGCGCGCGATGATGCTTAATTCATCTGAGTCTCGACTTAAATACCGTCGCGCTCCCGCTCGTCCGAAGGTGGGGTGGATCGACGGTTTGATGCGAGGACGAGGCAAGGCGATGATTTACGTACGTACACAGTGCATGCAATTTTTTTGGCCCGTGAACGCCAGAGAAGTATACAGGGTGTGCCACTGTACAATTCCTCGTTGACTGAGGAAGGTACCACCGCTGGGTTCATCCACACCCTGCGCAATTTTTTAGAGTGCTGGTGGTTCGATTCCGCCTGACTTTGCCATGACCTTTATTTCTGGAATCACTTCACTTTCCATGTGTTCCACGACTCTTTTGGGATGATATCCCATGCTGACCTCATTTTTGATATATTCCTGCATTTCAAATTTCTGTCTCAAGGTTTGGCCATGTCCACAGCGAGGCTTTGAAGTACATATCCTCGAGGGCATGTGTTCCACCCCCATTTTTGGGGTTTAGTTTTGGTTCATTTTTCCCTCGAGGTGAAAGAATGTTCTCATTTCAATCTCCTGCTATCCTTGAGCATTTCATCCGACATCTATCCTAATTGCGGAGCGCCGCCCAACCCTAAGATTGCGGCCGGTTCAGTGTTGCAAACAGCCAATTCAATAGATCGACCCCATTCTGCCTTGGGGACTTTGCGGTTCAACTCCGCCCCAGGGGATTAACGGTTGACTTTGAGATTTTGGTGCCCCTACATTGGACATGTACAGTCAAAAGGGACCCTATCAGCCGTAATCACTCCGGGTCACCGCGCGAAAGAAAATCGGACAGACTCGTAAGCTCAACCAGAGACAAAAGTGAAAAACCTGCCTTTTGTTCTCCGGAACGAATGCGAAATGATCAGCTGAGGAATAGTTGGGAGGTCTGTTGAGCAGCTGTCACCCAAGAATTCGCTTGGAGGCCGGAGAAATGTCGACTGAAAATTACTCTGGGTTTCCTCTGTAACTGAAATGTATTGCACGGTCCAAGCTCCAAGCACTGTCCACTGCAATTGTGAGGCGAAGTCTGTGCAGTGACTTCGCATACTGTACTATTAAAATCAATTCGTCAAGGGGTGTGACGCGTGACCGAAAGTTCCAATTCGTCAATTTGTCAAGGGAGCTCGAGATGCGTGACATCCCCCAAAATTTCGTCAAGCTGTAAAAAATAATCCAGGAGCCTGGAGTTGTGATGAATGAAAAGTGACTCAACGGAATAATGTAGGAATAGCCTGAGCAATTTATTTGAACATATTTGAGTGATGCAGAAAAATGCATTTTTTGCTGTTGAACTTGCTCCGAACCACGATATTTGTGAGATTTGAAGCCAAAAAGGGCCATAAATTGAGTGGGAAGTGCCCACAGCTGAGGAAAATTGCTCTAGGCACCCCTGAACCGAAATTTTGAACCTACCGTGACGAAAAGTATATTCGTCAAGAGCCTGGGTGACGCGTGACAAGGTGGCAAAATTCGTCACGTCAAGCACCCCCGTGACGCGTGACTGACGAATTGATTTTAATAGTACAGTATATAAATGGAAATGCAGACAGCAATATTAGACAGGTTGCGCACGATCCATTGGAGCCACCCCGTGGCTCTCGAACCGTGCGCAAAAATAGCAGGCGAGTGGCTCCAACAAGCCACTCACAGCCATTCACGTCATATTTTGGCAGTGGAGCCACCCGTTTGCGCACGGTCCGAGAGCCACTGGGTGGCTCCAATGGCTCGTGCGCAACCTGCCTATTAAGAAGGGTGCAAGTCAAGATGCGAATAGAGGTACATGACCGAGTAGCATGGGGCAATTGCACAGCCGACGAGGCATCTGCTCAAAGAACGATTGATCGGGATGGAGGCTGCATAATTTTCTGATGAGACATGAAATAAAAAAGGAGCACCACTGGGGCGCGGATTGTGCTGCGCCGTTCCATGTGGGTTTGCAGCAGTTTGTCGCAGCAAGATAAATTAATAAGACCAAGCCTGATGTTGAATCTCAGGCCTGGCAAATGTTTTGAAAAAGGATGTGTTACAGCTGTTGGCGGAGCCGAGGACTTAAAAAAGGAGCGGTGCTGACGACGGGAGTGCTATACATACAGTAAAATGCGCGAAGAACAGATTCAACAGTCCGAATCATCGGGCCCAGTGGCCGGCAAGAAAAGCTGTATGATAATGATATGACAGGCTGTATCTGTGCATCGTGTTCTTTAAGCGTCGATTCCCACTACCCTTCCTTTGCTCCCACTACCATCCCATCCCCCTCCTACTCGTGAATGGCCTCAACACATATCTCCGATGCACCTGTCCGCTGGAATCCGAATCCCAACAGAGCAGTCGCAAAGACATAAGAGAATGGTCCTGATGGTGGAAGATGGGCATTAATGCGCAGCGGCTTGTGGTCTCCCTCCCCCGGTCGCACCTTGGATCGAGTGTACACCTCCTTGGGAAAGGTCCTTGAGGCGCAGGCCAACCGTGCTGCGTACAGTTTTGGCCTGGGACCGCACATCGTGGCCCAGAAAATCAAGTCCTACTTCGGAAATGGGGAAGAACGGGTTCTACAGCTGGGATTTTTGCACACCTCCATCCCGCCGAAACTCGAGAAATGGTGCTGCAAGTTGATGAGATATGCTCTTCCGTGCGTATTTTATATAATGTGAAAACTACATGTAATGATGCTCCTCAGAACCGAATCTCCTGATATGCAGTGTCAGGCCTTCAAAGACATTGTGGATATTGTGACTGTCTTTCCTGGGCTCAGGGCTCATTTACTCCATGCAATATATATGGAAGGCTCAAGAATAACAGAGGCCATTTCAGTGTTATGGAATCGTGTCCATGGTCCACTAGATGACAAGCGGACATTTTGGCAAATGTTGGCGGCAACCTGCTTGACTGAGACCACAATTTCGGCAATCTTGGAGGACAGTACTGTCCCACTGCTCACCTCCTGTGATGTAGGGGGACTCAGCGTGATTGAGCTTTTATTAGTTGAACATGATTGCTCGTGAGTGACACCTTCATTGGATGGATCCCTTCTGATCCCAGCATTTTCGTGGAGCTTCAGAATTTTCCAGGGCACTCTGCATCCGATACCTAGGGGGGATTCTCGACCTACCTGGATTTTGGTCTGACATTGGAAGTGTACACTCTGATGTTGCGAGCAAATTATGTCGCCTAATGAGCCAAGTGCTCAAGGACATTGGGGTCGACATTCTGGCACTAGGCCCTGCTGAGGAATCGGAACCATCATTCGACTATGATGGTGTTGACTCTCTTGCCGCGACAATTCTCGGTGGTCTTTTGGGCTGGTTGGGCAAACTTGATTGCGAGGATTGGCCCTTACAACCTTGGTTTGAATGTTGCTGTGAGCTTGTTCAGTTATTACGAAGATGTGTGTATAATTGAATTATATTCATAATCGTTACAGATGAATATTGTCCAGACCTCGTGCTGAAGAACTCCTTCCTAATTCTTGCGCATTTGCAGCTGCCACCTTTGAAGATATCCTGCCAAGTAGTTATCAAAAAGCTGAGTTGAATATCATGGTTGATGGGTGAGACAATTGAAAAATGTGGTGCCAACGATATTGATGATAGCGTCAATAGGGAACACACAACCTCAGAAAATCTAGATACGCCTGACAACCACTTGGCAGAAATGAGCTGTGAAAACAATTCCACAAGTAGTCTCCACTCAGATGATTTGCAACTCGATGAGTCAGAAGACACAGGTTTACTACGAGAGGATGATAGCGATGCACAGAGTTATGATTCTAGTCTGGGCCCTGTCAAAGATGATATATCATTCAATGAATCAGAAGACCCAGATCCACTACGAGAGGATGATAGTGATGCACAGAGTTATCATTCTGGTCTGAATTCGGTTGAAGACGATACTTCATGCAACTCAGGAGATGAGAGTCAGGAGTCCATGGGACAAGTTGTGAGTATTTTGTCTTTTAAAATATTTCCGACTGAGCATAGCTAGGATCATGATGTTCACAATACCGGCAACTTTCAGCCTGGCTTAAATGCGGGCCAAAGTCCACATTTATATGGAGATTCAGTGAGTGCATAAAATATATTCCAAGTGGCTGAAATTTGTTAATTCCAGCCCTTATGAAGTTTGCAGATCGGTGGAATAGTGATTGCACAACATCGAAGCTCAGCTCCTCTTACAGAAACACTTCTGAAGAAGCTGAAGGAGCAAAAAGTGGCACTACGCGAAATGGAGAGGGAGCTCGGTGATAATCATGCAGACACCCTGGCTGCTATGGAAAGGCTGGCAGGGACATATTACGACCTTGGCCAATTCCGGCAGGCAAAAGTGCTGTATGTTGCAGTGCTTCAGAAACAAGGAACCATTCTGGGAGAAGATCATAGAGACACTCTGCAAATCATGGCTAATCTGGCAGTGACATACTCTCAGCTGGGCCAGTATGAGAAGGCAGCACAGCTCGAAATGTCAACACTGGAAAAACAGAGGAAACATCTAGGTGAAGATCATCCAGACACTCTGCTTACCATGAGCAATCTGGCAGGGACATACTGGGAACTAGGCCAACTCACACAGGCAGAGGCACTCGACCTCGAAGCGCTCCAAAAGCAGAGGCACCTTCTGGGTGAAGATAGTCCAGACACTCTATCTGCCATGTATAGTCTGGCAATAACATATCACATCCAGGGTCGGTTCGAGGAGGCACAGACACTCTTGGTTTCAGTGTTGGACAGCAGAGGAAAGTTCTGGGTGAAGATCACCAAGACACTTTATGGACCATGAGTAATTTAGCATCGTTATACCACGACCTAGGCCAATTGCACAAGGCAGAGACCCTGGAGGTTGTAGTGTTGGAGAAGCGGAGGGAAGTGCTGGGTGAAGACCATCCTGACACTCTACGGGCCATGGGAAATTTGGCATGGACATACTACAAACTAGGCCAGTCAATGCAAGCGCAAGAGCTTTGTGCTGGGGCCCTCGAGAAACACAGCAAGGTTCTGGGAGAAGATCATCCGGACACCATTCGGATTATGCGCAATCTTGCATTGATATACGCAACCTGGATAAAGTGCTAGAGGCAGAAGAGCTGGAAAGACTTGTTGCATATCACGATGTGTAGATAACATGTATTTTGCTGGAGATAGACATCTTTTTGGTACAGATTTCATTCATGTTCAGGCTGGGGTTTGTTGGAATTCATGGAGTCTATCAGATTCGACTGAGAGGATGTTCGCGGTAATGCGGCAACCTGAGAGATCTAGCAGAAAGCAAGTAGACACTGAACATTCACATTGACATATTTCATTTATTAGCAAGCCGGTCGGAGGATTCGATTAATGTAGGAAAACAGGAGAGGGACGGAAGGCCAGAGTGGGTATGATCAAGGACAAGGGCAAAGGCACCTGGGTAATTGACGATTAATTTCGGTGTACTGGAACCGTAGACAGCTAGATATCAATTTCAATGCCATGAGCACTAGCGCTTGCGTGAATCTTAACGATACCATATCAGCCCTTGGGCCCCAGGATATATAACCGGTATTCAGCGCGCATACGGTTTTCCTCGAGTCGGAAAGTCGGAGGCTGGATTTGCCATTGTCCTTGATCATACCCACTCTGGCCTTCCGTCCCTCCTGTTTTCCGACATTAATCGAATCCTCCGACCGGCTTGCTAATAAATGAAATATGTTGATGTGAATGTTCAGTGTCTACTTGCTTTCTGCTAGATCTCTCAGGTTGCCGCATTACCGCGAACATCCTCTCAGTCGAATCTGATAGACTCCATGAATCCCAACAAACCCCAGCCTGAACATGAATGAAATCTGTACCAAAAAGATGTCTATCTCCAGCAAAATACATGTTATCTGCCATCTCCACTCTAATTTGCTCACTCGCACGCTCGCCACAGGTCTGGTCCGAATCCTTTTCTAGTTAGGCATAAGGCGCAGACAGAGTCTCAGGCCGAGTCTGTGGCCGAGCTTGGGCGTGGTGCACAGAGGAGGCAAGAACGAGTCGCAGAGAGCAAGAACAAATGGCCATGTATCGGTTACCCGATGTTAGTGGGAGATACAGATATAAAATTGAAAAGAGCTGGGAGTACGATGGTTGGCAGGTGACTCTAGCACTAGGAGGACGCGCTAGACAGCCAGTTGGCTAGCGCATTCATAGTGGAGCGATGGACGGACGGTGGTTACATCATGGAGCGTGAGCACCGCATGGAATTTGAAGCAAGGAGTACAAGAATGGAGTGTGGATGCGGACTCTGAAGGTGGTAGGCGGGGGGCGTCGGCGGATATGAAGAGAGAGGAGGGAGAAGACAAAAAACCAGGCCCTCCACAGCGATTACAGTGGATTCAACATCGCCAGCAGCGACAGTCGAATGGCGCATGCGCACAACCTCAAACAGTACTTGAAACATGAATATCGAACGAGAAAGGACGAGTTTGGAACGCGCACGTAACAGCGAGAGCGAAAGAAAAACCGAGAAGGGGCGTACAACCGATGGCGAGAGCTATAGAAAGATATCTGAAATCCCATTTCTACTAGAAAACAAGCCCATCCCGAATATGACTCTTATACGTACAAGCGAGCAAGTATGACCAAGCGGTCCTGGGTCAAAGTCAAGGCAGAAAGAGCCAGCTTCCGAGTCCGGCGAGCTCTGAACCCAGTGGGGAGAGGCAGGAAGGATTGGATGTGATATAGATGGGATACCTGTGAGGATAAACAAGCAAAATAGTGCTGGCGCAGGGGCAAGAGGGCCCTGGCAGCCTGAGGTTAGCACCAGAAGCAGAAGCAGAAGCACTGGATAGCCAGATCGATTCACTAGACCGACTCGGGGGAACGGACTAGAGATTGGGAGGGGAGGCGTGGAGGGCATGCACCACGGGGGTGGAGGGTGGTGCGCGCGAGTACGAGCTCGATGGACTGTGAATGCGGGCATGAAATCAAGAGTCGAGCATAGGCCGGTGTCAAGTAGAAGCACTGCACATGCAGGCGGCCGCCAAGTCACGGTCCATTGGAGGCGCGGCGCAGGGGCCGTGCGTGGAGTACGAGGGCGAGGCTCCGAGGTCGAGAGAACAAAAGTGCCGACAACACTGAAGGTCGGCGTCTGGCGGACTGCCAGTGGAAGATCCAGGGTGATGCGCATGCAGGGCAATGGTGCAAGAGCGAAAGCGAGGGTGCGCGGGCGCGGGGTATAACTTCTAGCGTGCAGTGGAGCAGGAGTGCGGAATGCGGACGCGGAGGGTCTATGTTGACCTCGGCGGGCGGGAGGGAAACTGCAAGCAGCCCAATTGCGATTGTTTTCTACTGTCTCCTCCACAACACTCCTACTTTCCGTATTCTCTTCCCCAAGTTCCACTCGCCCCGCTGGTTCCGATGCTGGTGCCGACACATTTATGGAGCGACTGTCAACTTACACCAGCCCACAATAAGTGTTTTGCCTGCAGGACAAACCCCGCTAATCCGTTTCCTAATCCAATCTGATCTGTTCTATCGTGTTTAAATACACCATCCCGCTGCCTTTGCCTTTCTTGCATGCTCTATCAGTCAATAGCCCCCGGTTGCAGACACACTGCCGTGGGACGCTGCCGATCAAGTCCCCGCTCCTGTGCACCCCGCCCCCTGTATCTTCGTGTCTCCGCGGTATACTGACTCTCGACACCTTCATCTTACGATGGCTGCCCATTGCCGCTTCCCGATAGCTTGTCTTGTTGTCTTCACTATCTTTCAAGCCTGCATCCTTCCTCCTTCCGGACTCCTGCTCTCACAGGGGGCACGCCCCGCCGCTTATCAGTTCATAAGCCGCAGACGCTTATGAACGGCGGTTTGCTCGCTTATTGATGGCTCGGAGAAATTGCCGCGTGTTTCCCTCGTGTGCATATGTAATGCATATTGATGTGTCGTGGGTTCAAACCTGCATAGCAGCATTCTTTTAAAACATCACCTTTCATTTGCTGGCAGACTCAGAAGTACACAAGGAATGTTGGCTACACCTGTATATAAATGCGGATCCCAAGAGAGCTTTCAGAATGTGTCTCTCCACAATTTGGGGCAAGATTCGAGTTTAGTGATTCAAATTGAGTCTTTTCTCCTGCGAAGTCTCAGCGACAAACGTTAAGAACAAAGATGCCGAGGTTTGATGGCTCGGCTGCTTACCGAGCAGCCTTTTCATCCCAGCTCCAATGCGGACAAGATCACCCATGCTGAAGAGGCAGATGTCTTGAGAATACAATTTTAACTCATTTTGCCTCCAATATTATCATGGTGAGGGCGTTGGGAGTGTTTTAAAGCCTTGGGGTAAATTCAAACTCCGATGTTTATGTAATAACCGCGATCTCCATACACCTGTCACCGGGTAAACTACAGACTACTCTCCTCCCGCACCCCGCTTCCATTTCTCTCACCCGAACTGCGGATGCTAATGCCAATATCGGGACAGATTCTGCCTTTTGTCTTCCGTCCACGCCCCTGCATCTTTGCAGTCACCGCACATTTACTCCCGTTTCGGATCGCCACACACGTCGAGGGTCACCCACTGGGACCTCTCACTGCCCGCACTATTCGCAAATATCTGGCGCAACGGAACCATATATATTTTGTTGACTTGGCAGCCTTTCTTTCCTGCTCGATCATCAAGCTCCGTGAATCTCACTCCATGCCAGTGTTCCGCCTCCGCCCCGTGTTATCACTCTCCTCCTCCAGTTAATCGTGACTTCTTTCTGCTCAATTATCCATTTTTGCTTTCGGTGCTGCTTCAGATTAAAAAGTCACTTGATCCTGCTACGACTCTGAGATCTTTTCGTACCGCAACGTTATCTCCTGCACTTCGACGGTAAAGTGTATTGACTCCTGCATCTTTTGTACTGTACTCCGCTGCCCCACTGCATCATATCCTCCATAATCTTGGTATAATCGCGCGGGATTTGCGTTCTCCATCCACGGTCTCATCGGCCAAAATACGGATCACCGAAATCTGACGGCTGGCTCCTCTGATTTCCAAATCGTTTTTGAGCCGAGCCACGCGGAATTTCGTATTGAAACTAGGGTACCCGCAGGCCTAGGTTCTTCCACGCGCGTGTTGGCACTCAGCTCTCGTGTACTCGAGCTGAATCCCCGTTCTCGAGGCAGAGCCACCTGCAACTGACCCGAGCTACGCTACCCGCATGCTAGCCCTCTTCCCTCAGTCCTCACTACCCACGAACCCGATTTTCAGGCTGAATATCTCAGTCCGCTGCACCTCGATGTTCCTTCACTCTGTTAGTACTTATCTTCGCTTATAGCATCCAGTCCAAGTACGATGTTCCCTCCTTTGAAATTACCCGCATGCTCAAAGTCGATGCGCAAGCTCGGCGGGTCCCACGCTCACCCAAACGCAATAATCATTGACACAGCCAACATACCCCACCAGTCATATAGCGTTGTGTCGGTTCCCTTTACTTCATGGTCCGAATGTAGAAGCTGTTGAATGCATTTTTTCAGTACATACGCAACTCTCGTCCGCTCAACTCGAGCCTAGTCCGCGGCGGAGAATAAATGTTTTGGAGTTACCAAATTCCTCACCGAGTTGAATTGATGCAGAGCCGATGTTGCGGCACGAATAATTTATTGCACACATTCGGTCGACCATATGCATCCAGAGCCAAGCACATTTCTGCGAGGTAGGATGCACTGGTGATCTAAACCACAAGACGGGCTCAGGTCCGACTGATAATGCACCTCGTGCCAGAGCAAAATCAACCTTCAGCTCAAACCAGAATCGCCCGTCCCAGCAAGGAAAAGTGAGTGGTGACGACTAACTTCCCAGCTACGTCCGCAGGCGGAGTCGAACCGCCGATTCCAGCTCTGAGCGGCCGTGTTATCAACTCACTCAGCGAGGGCGACCATCCAAGCTGCGGCAGTTGTAATTTCGAGGGGAACTTGTATGTTATGGCGTGGCTGTCGGCGATGATCCGTTGATCGCTGAGATGCGGGGATCATGCGCAGCTCAGCGAGGCAGGAACACTGGAACAGATAGACCTCCCAAAAAGGATGAAAGCGGAAGGAAAAAAAAAGATGAAAGTTGAACCGCGACCCAACATCCAAGAGGTACGAAAGATATATTTCCATGGCCAGTCGCCTCGCACAAGCACCGGTCCCCTTTCCAAACTCGTTCCCTTTAGATTCTGCGTCGGCGGACAATATCAAGAGATGTGAGGTGGGATACATACCGGATCAGCGAAACGAATGCAGGAGCGACTGGGGCGGATGGTGTGCGCGAGGAGCCAAGTGCAGGGTGCGAGATCGATAACGCGGGGGCCGGCAGGAGGCATACGGCACGGAGTGCGGACGGGGCGCGAGGTATGAGATCAAGAGCGCTATACATTTGTCCCTGCGTTGAGCAGGTCAGTTTTGAATGGAAACTTCAATGTATACATCCATATCAATGGAAGCATCCGCATACCGAAGGGGCCTAGATTCTAGGTCAAGTTCCAATTGGCCACAGCAACCTGCTGACCGAAACAAAGAATCGGCGCCACAGACTTAAGGCAACGAATTGGTGATAGGTCTATACAGCGAGTGCAAGTCCTTTAATCCTAGAATACCGCGTAGATCGATGGATTAAGGCATCGCACGTTGATTCGCATCAGGAGTGTGGGCAAATATTGATTGTATTTTGTTGGCAAGCCATAAGAGTAAATCGGTGTCGAAGGGAAAGGACTCGCAAAAGTTCTTCTGTGAACACGGCATGGATGATTTGTGATTTGGAATTCGGTGTACTGTAACTGTAGACACAGATATAGATATTAATTTCGACAACGCTGGCGGAAATGTTAATCATACTGTACCATACGCTCGGATATATAATCAGCACTGGCACTCGGCCGCAGAGTCAGCGTCGGCAGTCGAATTGCGCATAGCTTTGAAATACATATAGAACTATGATTTATCAGAACTAGAAAGCCAAATGTACGGACGGACGGATGGACTCGCGACGCTACTCCATCTCAACTGTAGGAATTGAAGATCGTCTCGACTCAAGGTCATGCTTGCTCGCCAAAGACCGCCAGTCCAATTCATGCTCCGAGGCTCAAGTCAGTTGAGGAGGCGCAGAGGAGCAGAGGAAGCCGAGTCAAGGAAGGAGAAGACGGGAGTCCCGGCGAGTGAGAACGCCGCGTAGAAGATGGAAGGGCATCGAGCCTGAAGGAGGTAAGAACAGGAACGAATGGTCATGGATCCGGAATAGACTCGGATGGGATGGCGCAGATGCGTGCTACAAGGGATGAGCATCCTAAACGGGAACGAAAGCATGAGCAAAAGAGGTGGAGCCGCAGGAGCACGAGGGAGCGACTGGCACGAGGAGCGAGTAGTGCAGGGTGTGGGATAGAGATCATGATCATGATAGATATGGTGGGGGAGAGCGGGAGGCGTAAAGAGTGGAGCGCGTACGGAGCGACAGGTGCGAGATCGAGTGAGCATGCAAGAGTGTGGGTATCCGCGTACCGCAAGAGGAGCGTGAGGAGCGGCGTGCATGAGTGCAGCAGCACTGGGAGAACTTGAACCGTGCACGCGGAGAACAGGACCAAGTGCGGAATGCGGGGGGCAGGAGTGCGGAATGCGGGAGCAGAGTTATAGCCGGATGGCGTGGGTGGAAGCTGGCGGCGGCAGCTTGGTGGGCGTGGGCGTCAGGCGTCGGGCGGTGGCGGGGCTGGGGAGAGAGGAGGGAGACGAGAATGCGGAACAACACGAGTGGGACTCCGACCTAGGAGAGGCGGGCTGCTGGGAATGCTGGAACATCAAGACCAAGGTGAGCGAGAATTGCAGATGCAATTGCCACGGAGTCGAGGCGAGGCGAGGCGAGACGTGGAGCAAGGCGACTTGGAACGACGTGGGTGCAGGTGGCATACACAGTTCTTATCTGTTAGAGCTGTGAAGCGTGTAAACTCGAAGCACGAACAAATCTGGGTGGATACGCACCCGTTCACCAACTCTATCCCCAGCCGCTAACCCACGCCCCACTCGTGCGTCGCCTTCCAGGTTTGTCCACAGTGGATCCGGGTGTTCGAGTCGGCGCCTGCGTTCTACAGGAACGAAAGTGAGGTCGGCGATGAGAGGAAGAAGCAAGAAAGAGCCGGATCATCCGGCCCGATTGCTTGATACGCCACACGCCCCAATCGCCACCTTTGTCCTCTCCTCTCGCGCCATCGCAGCTCCCTCACTGCGGCGATCAAAAAATATTACCGGAGGAAAAAGGGCCTAGAACTATCATGTTCAATTTACGGCCCAACTATTACCAGAGATAAGATAGCAGTGACAGCCTGGATATCACCTGTCGGATCTCTTCAGGTAATAGGCTGGCTGTTTCCCGAGGTAAAAGTCGGAGTTTTACATAACAAAGGAAAGAACAAAGCAAAGTAAAGGTCAGAATTTTACCTCGGCAAACAGCCGGACTATTACCGGAAGAGATGCGACAGGTAATATCCAGGCCATCACCGATATCTTATCTCAGGTAATATTTGGGCTGTAAATCGAACATAATAGTTCTAGGCTCTTTTTCCCCTGATAATATTTTTTGATCTCCGCAGTGCCTCGATCCTCGATCCAATCCCCGTGGAACCTTCAATATCTGTTTAGCGAATACGTTCACGATCCTGCCGCACATGGATCGATATCTAGCATTATCTCAGATCTGCATTGAATACCGTCCTCTCTCAACTGGATCATAACGCACACTACCATTGATTCTGCCTCGTCCTCTCAGCGATGGGCGGCGAATCTAACATATCTCCTCCGGGATTTGGTTCCAGTGCCGCCGACACGCTTCTCGATTGTCAAGCAATTGATATAGTATACAAATCCGATTGCAACTTACACCCAATGATTCTCGTGCCTGGAGGACCCACAGCGCGTGCATCTGTTGCCCGATCCTATTTCATCCGCTGCTACTTTTGTCTACCCCCGCTTTAATTTAGTGCTCTATCTACTCCTTCAATACCACCCGGTTCCTGACTTGCCGATGTGCGGCGCTGCCGACCAAATCCCGCCTCCGATGCACGTCACCTCACTGCCTTCGAGTCTCCGCGTTATATCCCGAATCTGGCATGTCCATCTTACGCCATCCCCCGCTGCCCGCTGCCTGATCCCCTGCCCCTCCATATTCGCATTCAAATACACACCTTCCTCCTCCCATATTCCTGCTCTCCTCGCTACTTCAGCTTCCTGCCCTCCATGAACCTTAATTGTCCTTATTCGCCCTGGCTCGCCTTCCCATCGTTATCGTAGTGAAAAACCCCCCGCGCCCGAGGGTGCATTTCTTCATCGTGGTGGTGCTGTGGCTGTGCGTGTCTCTGTCTTTATTTTTGTCCTTGTCCTTGTCGCTATTTATTCATTGAAACACCTGTTTTCACACCGCATGTGCATGCCTCTTCCTACCCACCTTCTCCCCGCTTCTATTGCATCTCTCCCGTACTGCGAAATTCAATGCCAATGACTCTGGCTTCTGTCTTTCTTCTCCCATCCTAGGTACGTCCACATCTCCATCCCTGCAGGAACCGCACTCCGCATATATCTGTGACTCATGTGGTGTAGATCTATGATGTTCGTGTTCTCAATTTCAAACCCTCCTCTCCTCGGTCTTGAGTTCTGGACCGGGAGTCTCCTTTCCTCACAGTTAACTACTTTTGATTCTTCCTCTGAGTCTGCTTGTGGTGTCCCATTATTCTTCCGTCTACCGTCTGTGTTCCGTACTTGGAATTTTCATTCTGTTTCGATGCGAAGCATGGATCCGAGCCGATACGATTCCTCAAGATCTAGCTCCCAACTGATCCCCTTCCCTTCCTCGGGACGTTCTACCAGTATGTACGACTACTCGCATGCCCTCCACCGTTCACCCCCCATCCTTTACTTTTAGTAGTAACCGTGTACGCTGTATGCGTTGCGCATTTGTTCGCACGTGGGGGAGTGGTTCACACATGGGAGAGGGAGCGGGTGGGCGCGCACGCGTACTGTACATGGGAATTAACCACGTCGCGCCACATATGTACGCCCGCGCATGCAAGAATTCATCCGAGTCTGAGACTAATACTGAGTCCACTCAACAACTGCTTTCTCCCATCTTGGCTGAGCGCGATCGATTGCGGTGGATTTGCAGGTTGCTATGCGAGGTCAAGCGACGCGCATATCAAAATCGGGCTGGGTGCAGATGGTGGTCAGATTGGATTGGTCTGGGCTCGGATGGCAGTTACTTACTCACATCGTAATTGAAATTTTCCTTGGCCTGTGAGCGCTGAACGCGGTTACGAGTTAGTGTGTAATTCGATTCCTCTTCCTCTTGGTTATCTGCATTCACCGAGAGGAAGTTTTCTGATTTCGGTCCGTGCAAGTCCTCGTTGAAACAGAAGACAACCCCGTTGTGTTGATTCGCGACCTGCAAATTTTTGGAGGACTAGTGGTTCAAGACTTTCCCATTGTCTGTATTTTATTAAACACTTCACTTTACTTGCGGTCCCAGGATCATATCGAACCCGTCCGACAACATGCGCTGCCACACACCTTTTTTTGGGTTGAGTTTCTGTTTCTGTTGTCCTTGGTTTAAGACCGTGCGACGAAAGATATGCCCATTTCTGATGCATGTTCATCTCACATCCCTCCATCATCCAATTATCAACCCCAATATTCCTGCGCACTTCATCTCTCTCCCTTCAAATTACCACAGACCCGATCACGCACGGCACGCACCCCCAAATATCCATCGACCTCCGGGGTATCTGCAGGCCACGCGTTCGACTCGGGATCCGTTCATGACCCTTTGGTGTATCTCTTTTTCAAGTATTTTGTGTTTATTTTCTCCGTCATTTACCTCCGCAATCCCGTCACTGCTTTCTGCCCTCGCAATAATGCATTGACCACAGCCATTCACGCTGATGCATGGATATCCCGGTCCAGATCCTTCCTTTTGCCAGGTTCCTCATTGAAATTATGGCTCATCTACCATTCTTTCTATCCTGGGTACTATCAATAGCCTACCTTCGCAAAAAAAACTTCGATTGAAGCTCCGTTGAAGCATTTGAGCTCGGCTGCTGGATAATAAATTGGTTGAAATTGAAATTATTTGATAAGCACGAGTGCGGTTCTGATAGTACAGAGTTCAGAGCAAGACAAAACGAGTGCTTTGCTATCAAACAATGTGCCGCAGAAAGATTAATAAAACCAAGACTGACGTTGAATCTCCGGTAAGGGCCTGGCGAAGATTTCAAAAAGAAAAAAAAAAGAATGTGCTATGGTCGTTGGCGGGGTCACAGAGTGAAAAAGTAGCGGCGTTGACGATAAGAATAAGAACATAAAATTAGGGCTACACAAGGTGCTCGAGAAACACATTCAACAGCCTGCGTTACAGCTTGTACAGTCGGATCACCGGGACGAGTGAACTGGCAAGGAGCTGTATGACAGGACACAAGACATGCCGTCGCTTCGCTCCGGCTCTGGCAACAGGAACACACTTTACGCATGTCTTCTCAACTCTCAACTTACGGTGTGATCAGAGGATTCCGAGAAAAAGAGAGTGTTTGATGAATTGCGAAAGCCAAATTTCTAAACCAACACGATATACTACATTTTATAGATCTAACGTCATTGGGGGAAATGAAAATTGAGGAGCCCAACATTGTCCCATTGTCCCATCACACCCTTCGCTTTGGTCATCTGCAAGAAGACCGCCCCCGACTTCACGCATCGCGCGCGTGATATGGCGAAATAAGACCTGCACCGTGCAATTACATAGTGTTACACATTCCCAGCGCGACGAAAGGTCCGTGCGTACCTCTGGAGGAAATTCGAACCGTAAAACACACACGTACACGATTGCGACGCGATATGTGCAACGTAGAGGGTGCGAGGGCACGCAGTGCAAGCTCCACACCCGTTGTGTTCTTCTGAGTGGCGTGTACGGCGACGGGTGCGGTTTGGGTGCGATGCTCGTGTGGACACGGCGTGCAAAGGGCGGGGAGGGTGCGCCGCAGATGAGGAGAGAGCGCCGGCTTCAAGTGTGCAAGTACAGTAAGCCTGGAAGGAATCAGATCTGGGGGAGAACGACGTACCACAGAAGTGTCGTACCCAGTCCACCCTCCTCCTTTTCCCATCGGTTGTCTCGTCGTGGCCCTCTGCGCGTGGGAGATACGTCGTGTGAGGTGGGCGGCGTGAGCTTGGGGTGGGACGACTAACATCAGGGAGAAGCAACAATGTAATGGAAAGAGCACACCCGATGTCTCGTCCCATGCGGGGGACAAACTGCGCGAGACGGTCAGACTGGACAGCCGTATCTACGGACCAAGACGTACCAGGGGCCAGCCAGCCCAACTCTTCACGTCCTTGCGGGTGAAGCGAGTACTCGAATTGGTGTCAGGCTTCAACGTCCAGATACGCCGGCAGAAGCGAGTGACGATTACCTAGTTGCGTAGGTGCCAGAAAAAACACGGAGTTGAGGTCTTGCGGAAATAACAGAGGAAAGAGCTATGAGTTTGAGTTGATTGGCTTGACGCGACTTGTAGTTGCAGATCGGGAGGAGTGGGGTTGAGTTAATTGATGCTGTTGATGAGGACGATTTGAGCGGACTTGCGGCTCCCCCGTTGCAGTCCGGAGCTTGAAGGTGAGTGAGACTTGAGGACCGGCCCACCGGCCACAGCTTGATGATGTTCAAAGCACCGAGAACCGCAGTGAGCGTTGAGTGCTGGTGAGTGAAGCTTGATGAGGGAGAGCAGAGGGAAGAACAGGCGACAGGTTTTTACGTGGCTTCGTCCTTTTGAGCGGGGCTTGAGCGGCCGGGATGTTTGTGCGCATGGGAGGGAATGGATCCTTATCAGACGAAAACGGTTTTCTTCCCTCTCACTTTGTTTCGGTACGGAAATTAAGTGGTTGATCGGATAAGTCGGAAATAACGTTGTGGAGCGTCCAAATCCCTGGACCGAAGCTAATTTCTGATGCACCTTTTAGCTTGCAGACCCAAGAAATGAAAGCGGAAATGGGATGGACGCATGGGAGCTGCCGGGCAGAGAGTGGGAGAAAAAGAAGAATGTGACCGTACGCACGGGCAATCTGATGAGTTCAGTTGGCTAACCTAATCTTTGGGACTTCGATGGGCTTTGGGCGCCCAGTGAGTACAAAGAGGGTAAATTAAACGTCGGGAATTTGCGAGTGCTCGGGGGCAGGATGTGAAACGGGGCTAGTCGCAAAGGGGTATTGTCGGAACAGAGCAAAACTGTACAATCTGATTCAAGGGATCTCTTTAATATACGAAGTACACAGGGGCCGAAGATTCTGCGGGACAGAAAGATGATGATGGGGGGGGAAGGAAGGAGCGAGTGATGGTAAGACAGTTGGCGGGTGTTGAGCGTGCCATCAGGGAGCATGAGTTGAGTCGGCGGATCGGCAAGGTTCAAAATAGCGTCCAGTTTCCCCGATGAAAGCTAAATGTTTGATGCAAAGGTGAGCCGGATATCTATAAGAAGTCTTTTGCGCTTCGAAAGGCTCGGGAAGTAGCGAGCACTGGTGGCGTCTAAAAATAAACAGGTGGAAATGGGATGGACATACGGGAGCTGCCGGACAGAGTGGGAGAAAAAGAAGAATTCCTGGTACCGACTAAGGTTCCAGGTCTCACCTCGATAATGTAAAAAACCGATCGTCCCGCTTCATCGGTCCGTGATCCGGCGTTGCTTTAGGGGTATCAAGGGTGTTGAAGTAGGCTGAAGTTGCCCAGGGTAAGTTTCTAGCAAATTGTATAAGTATGGTGTGCGACCGAGGCGGGTGAGTCGGCCGAGACTTGTGAGCGAGCCTTTAAGCTTCAAGTTTTGGCGTACTAGTTCTGGAACGGTATGAGTACCAAGGTACCAGGGATGCCCGGAGGGCCAATGTATGTAAACATGCACACATAAAATCACCACATCTGCTTAAGATACGAGTAATGCTGTGTAGGTGTGCTGTTTCTTTAAGCGCCGGCTCCCACTACTCTGCCTTTGCTCCCACCACCGTCCCACACCCATCCTCATACTCGTGAATGACCTCAATGCATGTTTCCGATGCACTTGTCCCGTGGAATCCGCATTCCATCCAGGTGGTTACGAAGACAGAAGAGAATCGCCCTGATGGTGGAAGATGGGCTCTAATGCTTAACGGCCTCTTTTCTCCCTCCCCAGGTCGTACCTTGGATCGGGTCTACACCTCCTTGGGCAAGGTCCTGGAGACGACGGCCAACCGTGCTGCATACAGCTTTGGTCTGGGACCACACGCTGTGGCCCAGAAAATCAAGTCATACTTCGGAAATGGGGAAGAACGGGTTTTACAGCTGGAATCTCTGTGCACCTCCATCCCACCGAAACTCGAGAAACGGTGCTACAAGTTGATGAAATATGCTCTCCTGTGCGTGTTGTATATGGTGTGAAGACTGCATGTAATGATGATCCACAGAACCGAATCTGCCGATACCCAGTGTCAAGCCTTCAAGAATATTGTGGAAATTGCTGCTCTCTTTCCTGGGCTCCGTGCTCTGTGTCTTCATGCAAAATACACAGAAGGTGCAAGTTCAACTGAAGATATTTCTTTACTATGGAGCCGGGATAATGGTTCCCCTGATAATGATTGGGCATTTTGGCAAATGTTGGCTGCAACCTGCTTGGCCAATACCACAATCTCCACAATCATGGAGAACAGTACCATCCCACTGCTCACCTCCTGTGATGCAACGGGACTCAGTGTCATTGAGCGGCTATTAGTTGAACATGATTGCTCGTGAGTGACATTGTCATCATGTGAATCAATTCTGACTCCGGCATTTCAGTGGAGCTTCAACATTTTCGAGGGCACTCTGTATCCGATACCTTGGCGGAATTCTTGACCTGCCTGGATCTTGGTCCGAGACAGGGAGTGTACACTCTGATGTTGCGAGCAAGTTATGTCATCTAATGAGCCAAGTCCTCAAGGACATCGGGATCGACATTCTGACACTCGGCCCAGCCAAGGAATCAGAACCACCATTCGACTATGATGGTGTTGACTTTCTTGCCATAACTATCCTCACTGGGTTTTTGAGCTTGTTTGGCAAACTCAATCGTGAGGATTGGCCCCTACAACCGTGGTTTGGTGGGTGCTGTGATTTCGTTCAGTTATTGCGAAGGTGAGGACATAAATTCTCTCCATAAGCATTACAGATGAAGAATCTCCAGGCCTCGCGGTGAAGAACTTCTCCCGAATTCCTCTGCTTTTGCAGCTGCTACCTTTGAAGATATCCTGCCAAGCAGTTATCAAAACGCAGAGTTGAATGTCATGGTTGATGGGTGAGCCAGTTCAAAATGTGATGCAGATGGGACTGATGGGTGGTTTGGCTGGAAACAGGGGTGACAAAACCTCAGATAAAAAGATACACCGAACAATCACTTGGCAGAATTAAGCTGTGAAAACAATTCCACAATTAGTCTCCACTCGGATCACTCGCAACGCGATGAGTCAGAAGACCCAGATTCACTACGAGAGGATGATTACGATCATAGTGGTGCACAGAGTTATAATTCCGGTCTGGACTCTGTTGAAGAGGATAACTCATCCAACTCGCATAATGTGATTCAGGATTGCAATGCACAAGTTGTGAGAGCATCTTGTCATTTGAAAAAGTGCCAGGCTGAGAATATCTAGGATCATGGTGTTCACGATGCCAGGAATTGTGCTACTCAAAGCTCAGATTTGTACGGAGATCTGGTGAGTGGGTGAACTATTCAATATAGTGGAGCTTCATTGTGGAATCCCAATTTACAGACAGGTGGAACAGTGATTGTACCACATGAACCCGCTCCTCCTCTTACAGAAACACTTCTGAAGGACCTTAAAGAGCAGAAACATGCACTGTGTGAAAAAGAGAAGGAGCTTGGTGACAATCATGCAGACACCCTGGATGCTATGGAAAGCCTGGCACAGACATATTATGACCTTGGCCAATTCAAGCAGGCAAAAGTTCTGGACGTCACAGTGCTTCAGAAACGAAGAACCATTCTGGGAGAAGATCATGAGGACACTCTGCGAGCCATATCCACCCTGGCATCGACATACCACCACCTAGGCCAATTTGAGAAGGCAGCAGAGCTCAAAATGTCAGCGCTGGAAAAGCAGAGGAAACATCTGGGTGAAGATCATCCAGACACTCTGCATACCATGGCCAGTCTGGCAGCGACATACAGGCAACTAGGCCAATTCACACAAGCAGAGGCACTCTACCTTGAAGTCCTCAAGAAGTGAAGGCACCTTCTGGGTGAAGATAGTCCAGACACTCTAAATGCCATGCGTCATCTGGCATCAACATATCGTGCCCAGGGTCGGTTCGAGGAGGCACAGACACTCTTGGTTTCGGTTTTGGATAGGCAGAGGAAAATTCTGGGTGAAGATCACCAAGAAAATTTATTGACCATGGGCAATTTAGCATCGATATACCACGGCCTAGGCCAATTGCACAAGGCAGAGGCCCTGGAGGTTGTAGTGTTGGAGAAGCGGAGTGAACTGCTGGGTGAAGACCATCCTGACACCCTATGGGCCATGGGCAATTTGGCACGGACATACTACAAACTAGGACGGTTCATGCAAGCAGAAGAACTTCGTGCTGGGGCACTCGAGAAGCATAGGAAGCTTCTGGGAGAAGATCATCCAGACACCATTCGGATTATGCGCAATCTTGCATTGATATATCGCAACCTGGATAACGTGCCAGAGGCAGAGGAGCTGGAAAGGCTCATTGCATATCATGAAGTGTAGATTACATACATGTATTCTGCTGTAGAAAGGGACAGTCATTTTTTCTTAAATATTTCGTTCATGTTCCGGTTGGGATTTGTTGGAATTCATGAAGTCTATCAGATTTGCATGAAAGGTTGTTCACGTGTAATCCGGTAAACCTGAGAGATCTATATAGCGGAAAGCAAGTAGATGCTGAATATTCACATTGACATATTTCGTTGATTGGGAAGTGGGTCGGAGGATATGAAAGGTGCAAGAACTCTAATCTCGACCGCTTTGTGCACGAGAGAGAGTGGAAGGCAATTTCAAGGCCATCTAGACTCTCATTTGGTCCCTCACTCACAAGCGGTCTGGTCCGAGTCCTTAGGAGGAGACAGAAGAGTCTGTGCAGTACTCTGAGTGCGGTGCGCGGAGGAAGCAAAAACAAATGGTAGAGGAGTTGAGAACAGGAACGAATCACCATGTACCGGTTACGCGGCATTAGTGGGAGATACAGATATAGAAACGAAATGATCGCAAAAGAGCCAGGAACACCAGCGGCTGGCAGGCTAGCACCAGTACACGCTAGACAGTTAGATGGCTAGCTGAACTCGTACTAGGTCGATGGAGCGATAACATGATGGAGTGTGAGGAAAGGTGTGAGATCAAGATCGAGACGAGCAGCGCGCGGGGCTCGAGTGGATCGAGCACCACTTGGAACTTGAAGCAAGCGGTACAAGTATGGAGCGGGAACGTGGGCCCTGTAGATGCAAGTTGGGTGGCATTGGCGAAGATAGAGAAAGAGGAGGGAGAATGAGGGCAAGGAGGCGATGAATCAACACTCTGCAGTGATTACAGTGGATCGAATATCCGCGTTGACGGTGGTATTCCGTGTACATGCACCGGCTCAAACAAGACTTGAGATATGAATGTAAAAGGAGAGAGAAGAAAAAAAAAAGATGAATTGGGAACACGCACAAGCAAAACAAAGCAGACACTCGCGCAGCGTGCGCACAAACGAGCGCACAAGTGAAAGAAAGAAATTAAATTTCATCGCGATTAGTAGACAAGCCTATCGCGACTATGGCTCTTACACATACGAGTGAGCGAGCAAGAGTCCCGAGTCCAGCCGAAGGCGCAGCAAAAGAGACGGTGGCAAAGTGCGGTGAGGGCTCGACCTGGAGGGGAGGCAAGAATGAATGGTCGCGATATCGGTGGGATATTGTTGGAACATCAAGTGGTGCGAACCCAGGACTGGCTTGATGAAGGAACATACATGGCATACAATGAGAAGTCATCGTATGTGGATTATGTTCATGGAAGAACATTGGAAGTACATGGTGTACGTTCATAATCGGTGGAACGGACATGGTGTCCCATTCATGCACCATCCCCAAAGGGAAACTATATGATCACGTGTTGGATCGTACGGGACTTACATTCAGTGTTTGCACCCCAGAACTGGAACGGACAATATATATGTTCAGTGGAAACAGCCTGTACCATGTGGATCGAGACTGTGCATCGTTGATGTAGAAAAGGTATAAAAGCAGAGTTTACGCCTGTAATATCAGACTCGATAGACTCATTTGATTCCCCCCATCAATCTACCGTGTTCTCACCCATACTCCTCCCTTCCACTTCATTGTCTGCGCCACAGCACCTATTATTCGCAACAGATATATACCGGAATAAACAAGAGGAACAAACAGAAAAGATGGATAGTGCAGGAGCATAGGCTGGTGGCCTGAGTCTAGCACCAGAAGCAGGACTGGATGGCTGGATCGATGGACTAGACCGACTCGGATGAAGGACGAGTGATGGAGAGGAGGGAGGCCATGGGCGCGAGGCAGATAGCAAAGAGCATGAGTTGCAAGCCAGTGTGGTTTGCGAGCGCAAGACACAGGGAGTGTGGAGTGTGAGGTGCGAGATCAATACGAGGGCGGTATACTCGGGCAGCCCACTGGGGAACGGAAGTGCGGGCGGTGCGAGATCGTGGGAGTGCAAATGCGAGCATAAGATCCAGGGTTGAGTACACAAATCCGTGTCCAGTAGAGGCAGTATGCGCCGGAGTGCGGCGCTCGGCCCACGCGAGGACCACAAATGAACATCTGTGAGATCGAGGGAGTACGGGTGAGGGTTCAAGGGTGATGCATGTGCGGGGCGGTACAGATGGTGCGAGAGCGAGAGCGAGGGTGCGCATGCGCTGTGTAGAAGTTGAGGTGTTCAGTGGAACAGAAGGGAGGAGTCGGACGTGGCGGGCCAGAGGGAAAACGGCAGCCCAATTGTGGAATCAATGAGTGAAGAGGCTCTGCGAGATCGAGAGTCGAGAATCTGCCGTGGGGAGTTGTGTACAACAAGAATAACACAATGGGAGCGGGAATATGGAAGGGTTTGGCACTAATGGAACGGAAGGAGCCACTATTGTGTCGAGTAGCGGCCAAATACTAGATGGCGGGTGAGCAGTGTGAGGCATCCCTAGTCCCAGTTTGTTAGCTCAGCGGCGTGTACACTGTTAAGAAGGGAAGGCAGGTCTAGATGGATATGCACCTGTTCACCGCCCGCATCCCCATTCTCTTTATAGCTCACCATGGGTATCGCCCGCAAACTCGCGGCTAATTCTACCCGCCCGACGAGGAGCTCGCAGAGGAAGGCACAGCAAAGCTAAGATGAATCTTCTTTCTAGCTCCACTCCGGCGACTGACTCGGTGTATGCCTTCTGCTGGAAGAAAAATGCGTGGTGATGGGAAGAAGGGAAAGACGCGGGATTGTCCGGCGGCCCTAGATTCCGGCCCGACTCGGATTTGTGTTCCGTGCTGCATCGCCACATGATGTGCTCTTCTCTCCCGCCAACGCACACCCAACACAGCTTACTCTTCCCTCCATCGAATCTAACTGAAGAACTTTGCTGACTCTGCCGTCTACCTGTCGCATATGTCTTGCGAATAATCCGAGTTGATCAATGCAATCACAATGTCGCCGACGTACGTATATGTAGTGCTGTTCATTAATATGATACGAAATAATATATTATTAATATATTCATAATACTACGGATATGATACGGCCTTGGGGTGAAAATAATAATATTAATACAGAAGAATCTGAATACGATACGATATGATATGGATATAATATGATATGCCAGACCCGTATTATGCACATTTTTTTCCATATTATGGATGCCCAAACCCTGCTCTGGAGCTGGCTCTGAAATGTGTCTGCCATATTTCTCCTGCCTGACCAGCATATTTGAATAGATGGCCAGGAAAACTAGAACAAGAGCTTGATTTATCCCCTGATTGATGGTTGGCTGCAGCTTTCAACCAGTACTGGGGTGGTTGAATTCCGGAGAATATTATGTTTCCCCATTCTGTATGCTTCAGTTCATATGGAGGACCCACAAACTGTGGTGGGCTTATCAAGGGTAACTCATGAGCTCTCCCTGGAGCGAAAAAATCTGAGATTATGGGTGGTCAGAGCATATTAAAAAATATTTCGAGTATATCATAATACGGGATAATATGGGCTAATATGATACGAGAATAATACATATGAATACGATACAGAGCGAGGACCCCACAATATGATAACAATATAATATGATATGCAAAATTTCATATTAATATCATATGTGGACAGCACTACGTGTATGGGTATGTCCATTGAATGACGTCCTCCCACCTGCGACCCATTTCTTTATATGTCCAGCCTCCACTTATCGCTTCACTCTGTCTCCTCCTCGATGCCCCTCCCCTTCTGCTTCCCCCGTATTTTCTTCTCCGAGTCCCACTCGCCCCGCCGGTTCCGACGCTGACGCCGACACACCTCTCGCGTGATTCGTACGGCATATACCTCCGGTTACAACTTTACACCGGCCCAGAATGGATCTTGTGCCTGCAGAACCAATCCGTGCCAACATAAACCCTCTGTTACGCTATCGCGTTGCACTACCACCTACCTCTGCTCCGCGTCTTCCCCTCCTGCTTTCGCCCCTTCCGCTCCTCCCTTCACTTCCTGCCCAATCTCCTCTCTCAATCCCGTTGTGTTCAATTATCTTGCCCTCTGCCATCTCATCCTAGCCTAGCTTTGCATCGCCCTCCAACTGCTACATGCACTCCTACTCCTACTGGTAAATATGGCACAAGACAGTCAATACTACACTGAAAAACAATCGCCGCGGAGTCAAGGACCGAAACTATGATCTTGAATCCAAAGGTACATGCCTATCGCTCTTTTATTGAAGTCGTTCTAGCTAATTTTGTGTATTTTACCCAGAATGTAGATTTCGACCTGAGATTTCCTGCGGCCCTCGTCTTTGGATTAGATTTCGACGGTAAGTCGCACTGTATACTACAGCTGTTTTGGAAACAATAGAGGGTTTCGTAAAATGTTGATGCTCGATTTTTGCTTACCGTTGTTTACTGATCGATCTTCGGCTGTCGACGCCGAAGCTCCGAATCAAGCTCCGAATACATCTGGACGTGGTCTAAATCATAGTTTTATTTAGAGTTCTACGTATGGCAATGGTATACAGTGCTTCAATATGGTCCACAAGGAAAACCAGGTTGATTCAAGACCTGAACGCCTGTGGTGGCGAAGTGATGACGTCGTTGTGGGGCACCCATCAGTCAACAGTGGTAAGTAAAAATCGAGCATCAACATTTTACGAAACCCCTCTATTGTTTCCAAAACGGCTGTAAGCTCCACAAGGTCCCTTGTTCGAGCTCTTTCTTCGCTCTTGCTTCCGGTTTCGCGATATTACTCAAGGTACGCTCAATGTTGTATTCAACACTATTGGTTTGATCTATGGGGTGACGAGGGGAGCCTTCATGATCACGCACCGAGATTATGATCTCTGAATTCTAAAGGTTGGTCGTATTGAAATCTAACATTTACGTGTTCAATACTGACTTCCTGGATTCAGCTTCCGCGATCCCAGTACTTCGTGTTCACACTCTGAGCGCGGAAGATATGCTTTTGTGGACCTAGGTGCGGTTCCGTTCTTCCATTTCACTTGACGGTAGGTTTGCCTGCACGCCCATCGCAAGCCGCCGCCGAGCTACTCAGACTATGACTCCATAATGTAGGTATCTCATTCAGCTGGTTCTGTAGCTCGTAGGATTCTCGTTCTCCGCGAGATAGCGTTCGCTCACCGACTTTCCTCCTTCATCACAAGCTCGTCGACCGTCCAGCATACTCAGAGGTGGCTGCATCTGGGCATTCCTTTTGCACATTAGTATACATCTCCGTTGGTCTAGGCACCCGATCCTCTTCCTCTCCTATAATTCACTCACCACAACGATTACCCTCGAGCAGAAGTCGCACATCCGTACCAACACATCGGCGCGAGTGCTCACAGCTCGGGATACGCTAAAGAGGTATGTAATTATTTGGGCTGAATTTCCTTTGACTTTAAGTTAAGGTTTCCGTTGCCCTGACTCGTGGCGCGCCTGGAGAATGAGCACTCGTTTCCCGGTTCCGAGCCATTCTAGGCCGCATGTATTGCAAGCCTTCTAAGCTTCAAGTTAATTCGTATGCACACATTCAATGCATTCGTGGACCGACCCTGTTCAAGACTTATAATATTAATTATGCTATAACCCGTCGCGACCGTACACAGTTCCCACTCGAACTGGGTCCATTTATGCAGTATTGTCTGAGGCCAGGCCGAGAGTCAAAAAGGTCTGACCCATTTGACCCTTTGACCGGAGTCTGACTGGGTCTGACCCTTGGCCTGACCGTTTCCAAATTTGTAAAATTCCTTCGTTACAGCTGTTAAGGGTTGTGTGCAATGCTAGCAAGCCTTACCCGACCGTAATCCGATGTTATGAGTGGTCAGGATGAATATCTCCTGCCTACAGTATCAATTTTGAAAGCTAGTCAGATTTACTGGTATGGAAAACTGCTATGTGAACAATAGGGCAACCCCATATCCAAATGCACCCCGAATGGCCTGTGAAAAGATCCATAGTGATACCGATGTCAGATCATGAATTGCAACATGTATATGGCTCAAAACTGTGGCGGGACGGTCAGAATTCAGAATTGGTCAAAGGAATCAATGTTGTCTTTGCAATGAGAAATGTGCCATAATCCGGCAATGCACGGCAAAGACCATCTGTTCAATTGTACACACCCGAAGGTGACTTTGAACATCCAAAGAATGAGGCCGAGAGCTTCAAAGTAAGTTCAAACACAGTCATGGCCAGGGTGGGATAAATATTTTTCCGAATCGGTTCGCATAACAGGACCGCTTGGTACAATATCGACTGGTATATCCATCCTCTCAATGATCCGATTTTTTCCTGATTTTTCCGGTGGTTCTACGAGTTTAAAACGGGTATTCCAAAAAAGGAAATCCGGCCTTGACGAAACGGTCAAAGGCCGGTCAAAGGGTCAAAGACAACACTGCATTTATGGACCCGGAAATGCGGAAATATTATTAATCTGAGTTTCGATCAGATGTAGTAGATCCTGGAGCACAATACTCACTCCCTTACCCAGGCGGGCCACCAGCTACAGTCATCGCCAAAGCGGGCGTAGGTGTACTTTGATTCTCGAACATCTAGTTAGTAAGCTTCCTTCCACTCAGGCATTCCATTCTCCTTTTTCTTTTCGTTACAAGCGTGGACAAAATATAAGATGGCGGAAGTTCACAAGACGATATTTCCCAGTGTGCCCAGTTCAATGCAGAGGATATTTATTCAAATCCAATGGTCCTCCCTGGGTACGTTTTGTTGTTATTTCCAGGTAAGATTGCACAAAGTGGTTTTTAGACCAGGATTTACAAGCTGATGAGGATCCGTTCCTCATCCTAAGTATTTATACTGTAACTATCTAGAATATTCATCGGCCATGCCTCGGCCATTCGGCCGGATCACAAATATATCTCGGGATCACTAATATATCAGTCAACATCAGTAAGCGTTCCAGCAACTACCAGATGCCGGATTGCACCACCAACACGTTTCAATCGTCCGGTTTTTACAGGTTTCCTCTGATTCGACGCCTGGTTGAATTCACCGAAAAATCGTGGGTAAGTCGGTTCACAAACCTCCCTCTGTGTTCTGTGACTCGCCTATCTCACAGTGCAAACAGGGATCCAACGACCCTCTGGTGCGCAGCACGCACCTCGACACGGCGAAATATAGTAAGAAGAATTTCAGCATGACTCTTGTTCGATTCGTGGGCAAGGCCATGACAGACAGTGCTGTGGTTTATTTGCCACAAGCGTATATATCCCCAACTCGCCGAGTTCCCGGGTGCCTGGAAATCATTGCAATAATATTATGTAGACGTAGACCGATCCCATGCACATCTACAGGACTGGGAACTGAAATGGATCGCAGCTGGCTTCCATCTGTATATGGTAAATCAGCCAATACACCACCAGTCCGTGCATGTGTCTCCTGATGTAAATTCGTGTTTTACCGGTTGCTCTTGATTCAAATTCAGCCCACGCGTCTCTTGATTTAAATTTGGTTCATGCATCCCTCGATTTGAATTTTGAATTTTACCACTCCGGCTGATGCAAATTCAAATTTTCTTTCACGGCTGATTTAAATTTGTGTTTTACCGGCTGTGACTGATCTAAATTTGATTTATGTTTTAGCGGCTGGCGCGTGAGACAGTACGGATTGGGGCGGCTGCGTTCGTACATTGATTGGAGAGTAGTATCTTCACGATGTAAAAGACTGATAGTGTTACCAGAGCCAACACCATTTGCTATTGGAAGCAGGTGCGTCCAGGTCTGATTCGTCAGAGAGGAAGAGAGTTTCATTCGATGTGTACATGTACAGCTAGGAGAGTGCTGGGATTCGAATGATGGCATCTGAGATGCGGAGGGCATGGATCGAATGGCGGACGGGGCAAGCGCGAACGGGATGAGAGACAGTTCGGATACAGCTCGGACACCACAGGCAGCGCATACCAGACGTCGGTGTTTGCAGCCCACGAGATGAGAAGAGACTGAGATGAGAAGACCATGCGGATGACCCGAACGTGGGCGATGCGAAAGAAAGAAGTTCATGCGGTGCATTATTCGAATGCTAACTACGTTGAAATGGTTGATAGGGTTTAGCTGGAGGGCGGAGTAGCCAGCAGACAGACAGGCAAGAAAAATGTAGGCTGGATATCAAATGAGGACTTGAGGATTGAGAGGTGAGATCAGATGAAGTGAGAGTCGGTTAGGTGGACAAAAGGGAGCTTAAGGCGTAGAAGAGCGAAAGAAGACCATCTCGCCTCTCGCTCGCTGTGAGGGTAAGACTCCAAGTATCACTAGTAGCAGAGGAGACAGAGGCCGGTGAGCGCTAGGCCGAGCGCGGGCAATCGAAGCCAAGAATGAATGGACCATATATCGACATGACCCACCAGATGGAAACGGCCCAGAAGATATGATACATGCGTGACAAGGGATACTAGAAAGGAAAAGCGCGGAGCTGCAGAGCCTTAGCGAGGACCCGGGCTGCACCGCACGGGAAGCAGAGGTGTCGGAGAGAGACTGCACCAGATCGAGATCGGGATTGATATGGGTGCAACGGAAGGTGGTGTCGGGCGGCGGAGGTGGAGGTGGAGGTGTAAGGAGCGAGATCGAGAGATTGAGCTTGACCGAGGGAGTGCGCAAGAGCGTGGGTAGGTCAGACCCTCCTGTGCCAGGGAGTGGCGTCCGGGTCAGGTTTCGGGCATGGGCGGCGTTGGGCATTGGGTTGGGAAGAACAAGAGCAAAGGAGCAAGGAAGCAAACGATGCGCAGGCGATGGTCGATCGGCGATAGGACTCCATCAAGAACAGGAGTCCGGCAAAGACCAAGGCGAATGAGGTTGACCTTGAAAGGGAGTGGCGCTAACGAAAGCAGACGTCATCGCCACGGAGACGAGGCGAGGCGTAGAGTAAGGCGATTTGGAGCGGCGTGTCATGCTGCGACGCGTAATGTACAGTCTCGAAGCGAGGGCAGATATGGATGGATACGCACCAGAAGACCAAGACCATCTCGTTCCGCCTACCCGATGACGAGCTCGCACTGGAAGGAGGACAGAGCAAGCACCTTCAAGCTTTTCCCCGTGGATATAGCAGTGGATCCGGGCGTTCAAGTGACTGCGAGCGTTCTGCGGGAAGGAAATTGAAGACGGCAATGAGAGGAAGAAGCAAGAAAGTCGACGCCGGGTCACCGGGCCCCACCGGCTTGATGCGTCATCGCCGCGTCTTGCTTCTTCCTCTTCTCTCCCGCCATCGCAACTCGCTCCACTCCATCCATCTGCGTGCAACCCTCAGCATTTGTCTTGGGAATACTACCAGTATTAGTTATCACGATGCTGCCTGCGCGCGCGTATAGGTCGATATCTAGCTCTGTTCATCTCCTTGGGCTCCTCTTTCCACGTATTGCCCACTACCCTCTATTTGCCTCGTTCTCCTCTAAGATGTCGGTGCTGAATACAACATCCGTCCCTGCTTCGGCCTAGCCTTCTTCCTCACCTGTTCTGAAAATCGCGGCCCGACCTGTGACTGTCTTGTCTTCTGTTCTGTCGGTTGTAGGTCAAGAGTTCAGGGCCGTCTACGACCGTTCTCTTCAGACTAAATGTATTGGGATACTTACAGATTACTCACCTACGACCGTTCTCTTCAGACTGAAGAGATGGGCCGCAGGCTTCCGGTATATACATGAGCCCCACAAACCAAACACCGCGTACGCCTCGCGTCCCCATTCGGACTGGACAGCGCGGTCAATACTACAACACTCCCCCTGACCGCGCTATCCAGCAATTCCAGCATCTAAACCAATCATGCGGCGGAGCCGGGATGTCGTGTCGCGGGGAAGGATTTTTGTGAGGAGATCAGCGGGGTTTTCACCGGACGGGCAATAGTGGAGGGTGACGTCCTTTTCATCGACGAGGTCGCGGATGTAGTGATACTTCAATGCGAAGTGTTTTGCCTTGTCGTGCATCGCGGGATTTTCGGCAACGGTAATTGCTGACTGATTGTCGCAGTTCATGGGAGATGGGCGTTCAAGCGGCTGTTCCATTAGCTCACCAAGCAGATTTCTAACGAACATCAGTTCTCTGCCAGAATGGCTGGCTGCAATGTACTCGGCCTCCATCGTAGATTGGGCGGCAACACTTTGTAGTCGGCTGATCCATGAGACGGCACCTCCGGCGAGAAGGACAATGGTACCGGATGTAGAACGGAGCTTGTCTTTGTCCCCAGCCCAGTCCGCGTCCGAGTAGCACTGTAATGTCTTGGTTATCGGGGTTGATAGACGACCTGGTCCGCGGTAAGTGATCCCCAAATCCAGTGTTCCTTTGATGTACCGCAAGACATGCATCAACGCGTCCCAGTGTTCAATCCCAGGGTTGGAGCTGAACCGACTTCCGACTCCCACGACAAACGCTAGATCCCCACGCGTCCCGAGCATACCATACATTATACAGCCAAGCACTCCAAGGTAGTCTTTTCCAACCATGAGCTGTCGCTCCTCATCTGTCTTCGGTGACATTTCCTTGGTCAGTTTTGTGCCGACCGGGAACGGGGTGGAGACAGCTCTGCAATCTGCCATTCCAAAGCGCTCGAGAACACCCTGGAAATATTTCTTTTGGGAGATACGTACAGTCTGGGCTTTGAGATTCTGAGAAATCTCCAGTCCCAAACAATACGACGCGACGCCGAGGTCTTTCATCTTGAGACGAGCCGAGAGTTTTGATTTGATAATATCCCATGTGGCCTTGTCGTTCGTAGCTCCTTGTAGATCGTCGACATAGAGCGCAATGACAACGATGATGGTGCCGCGTCGGCAAAGGTAGATACTGTGGTCCGACTGAAGTCGCGTAAAACCGAGGGATTTGAAGATGGAATCAATGAGACGATACCATTGACGAGAAGCTTGTTTGAGACCGCAGATGGATTTGTGGAGGCGTAGGACCATCTCGTCGCCATGAGCATTCAGTTTCGGAGGGAGACCTGGAGGCTGAGACATATAAATTTCTTCCTCGAGGTCGGCATTCAGGAACGCAGTGACGACATCCATTTGATATATTGTAAGGCCAAAGTGAGCTGCGACGGCGAACATGACACGAAGGGAGGTAAACTTGACAACAGCGCGAAGGTTTCTTTGTAGTCGATGCCGTAGATCTGAGTGAAGCCACATGCAACGAGACGTGCTTTGAAGCGCTCAAACTCATTCCACTGGTTCGTCTTCACGCTGAACACTTATCACTTTTCTCCCCTCTGGAAGATCGGCGTACTCAAAGGTCCCGGTATCCACAAGTGAGCCAAATTCAGCCGCCATCGCATTGGCCCATTCCTCGGACTCTGCACTCGCCATTGCTTGCCTGAACGTCAACGGGACGATGATCGGAGGCTCTGGGATTCGCGCAGGACGAGCCTGAGCTTAGAACTCCTCCTCCTCCTCAAGCTCAGGTACATCTTCGACTTCCGGTGCTGTTTTATGCTTGTAACAGCCTTTGGGAAGTTTCGTCCTCTCGTCCACCATTCCCTCGAAACAACTCGGCAACCTGCGCGTCCTTGGCACCACTGGTACCTCGACAACGACCTCGGCTGCCTCCTCCTGATCCACACCCACATCCACACGCTCCTCTTCAGTCCCATCCTCGTGCCCCTCCTCTGTTTCAGACTCATCTGCAACATCACCACTGTCTACAGCCAGGGATTTCGACCCATTCTCGGGGGTAGAGGGTGGTCCAGGAGCAGGGGAAGGATTGGGAATAATTGGTGGCAGATTGCGAAGGTCCGTTATCACTTCAGTCCACCCAGAACTCGTCCCGCGCTCAACGAACGTCACATCCCTAGACTTATACACCTTCCGTGTCGTCTTGTCATAGCACTTGTACGCCTTTGACTGTGTACCAGGGAGTGCGTAGTAGCGAATAAAGATGCATTTGACCGCCTTATCGGCCAGCGTCGCACGATTTTTCTCCGGCAACACCTGAACATAACATTCGCACCCGAAGGGCCGTAGATGGCTGACATCCTGACGTTGCTTAGTCCAGGCCTCCTCGGGGATGCGTCCGTCTAGCGATGCACGAGTCGGACAGAAGTTTCGTGTTACGGCGCCATAGAGAACTGCGTCGGGCCAGAATCCAATTGGAAGTCCCGCCTCAATTAAATTCGCTCTCGTGCTGTACAGATGAAGTGGCGAGACTTAACATGTTGCGCGGTACATTAAACTGCGAAGGAGAGCGGCCGCGGTGCCACCGCGGCGCCTCTCTGCAAAAGACATAGTTGTGTAAACGGTTACACTATAGAGGAAAGCGGCCGCGGCTATGCCGTGGCATCCTATAGTTGTGTATAACCTACTGCGGTGCCTACTAACGGGCCGCGGACGACCATAGACCATTTGTTACCCTAAGACATGGAACTGCCAAAGCGATCGGACGATCACGTGGTGCTGCGGCGCGACGCGACCTGTCAAATCAAAGACACACAAGTCCTAATTCGGATTCTAATGATCGGATTCAGGCACTCCGGTACTTCGCGGGCCAAGCACTGCCCGCGGCCGGATCCACCAAAGACAAGCACGAGGAGGAATGTATTGAAAAGGCTGGGTTCAACCCCAGGCCGGCGCGGCATCGTACTACGGGTGCGGAAGGCACCGCGGTATTGCCAATATACCAAATATAGACCACAGGGGTCAAAACCGACGATCTCCCGGCACTAAGAGCATGCGGGATCGACGAAGAACCACAAGGGAACGAACCTACATGACCAAGCACCACATCTCAGTTACTATATCTAGTTTATCTCCTTTCGTTTGTACTATTACTATAAAAGCAGCCTGTAGAACCCGCATACAGCCAGTTCATCGCACCGTCTATCGGCGTGGGTGTCCTCAGGCATATTTCGCGGAGATTCGTTTACTATCTCTGTTTGTAACTTGTCTATAAATTGAAGTTGGTTGTTGGCTCGAATTGTCAAGCAAGGGACTCATCAGTTAAGCTTCAAACGGTTAACCACCTGAGAATTGGTTGTGACTTGTCGGCTGCTTTGCCTTCGCACTCGTCAGGGAGAGTCCTGTCATTAGCTGTTGGATCGATTAGTCAGACTGTGCAATCAGTGCTTAAGCCGTATCTATAAAAGTGAAGGAAATGTCCCTAAACGAGGACAAGTTTAGGTCTACTGTACGGGAGAGTCCTGCAGTAAAGAGAATTGCAAAGGAAGAATCAGCTTGCCTCATTATAGCAATCGGAATTGGCCATTGCTGGGGATATTTTGTGAACACCAAGTACAAACTCTGCCCTGAAGCAATAGAACTATCTTTATAGTCACTACCTTCTTGTATCCGTCTCATACAAACGTTCATCCAATGCCGCGGCGGAAAGATAACTGCTGTAACTTGCCAAGTGAAGTGCCGCGGGGACTTTGTTAGTGCCTCATAGTACTTGTTTTGTTGTTAACTATACAATCCAAACCTGCTGGCCGCATACTACGGTCCGGACCCGAACTCACCTAAGGATTGCGCTAGTCTTTTGGGAGTGATAAGATATTGTTTGTGTGGTTTTAGTGTTGTTTCACAACACGCTATAACTAGCATATTCAAGACGTATTGTAAGCGCACCGTTTCATCTGGAGCCCACCACGAGGGTCCAGTTTGGATTGTTGAAACAAGACAAGAACATCCGAGCTTGACAAGTCTTTCAAAGACTACAAGTGGAAAAGAACAGTTGAAGTATTTCATCTGTGGCAAGATCTAACAGACAATCTGTCTGAAAGATCGACCAGTCCTAGACAAAGACACAAGTCAGGGCAACGTTCACTTCTCTCGGAGATAAAACTCTGGGAAAACGAGCCGCCGGTAAACACGGATAAGCCAAGGAGAGGGATTATACCTGAAGACGTGTTTTTTCCACCACAAGCTCGAGGCCGTTCAACGCAGAACTCTACAAGGGGATGCTCCCGCGCAGACTCTGCATCAAGCTCTCAGCTTGAGACCACAAACACTGAGAACCAAAACCAAAGAGAAGATGACGGTCTGCCTTTTACCAGCAGACGCAGTTCTCCCTCTCTGGATAATCCGGAAGAAAACCTGGGTCAGACTACGCAGGGCACTTCGAACTTGCCAGCCAGTCAGAAAACAATTCCTGTGCCTGTTACTTCGGTGCAGAAAAACCCTGCTACAGTTACTACTGTACAGACTCAACCGGTACAAACCATTGTACCAAAGCCAGTGTCAAACAGTTCAGCTACTATTCCATCAGTTCCTAAATCAACAATGGATAAATCTAAACTTCCTCAGAAGTTTGGCCGCAACCAGTTGAAGTTCAAAGGCGACGATGAGGGGATAGAATTGCAGGATTATTTGGACACAGTAGAAGATGTTGCCGAAAGAGTTGGCGCGAAGCTAGATGAAGAGAAGAAGTGGATAGCATTTCACTATTGTGATTCGCGAACGAAGGAACAGTGGAAGGTTTTGGCCTCCGCGGACCCACCTTATACCTGGGAACAGTTCAAAGAAGAGATCCGCGATAATTACCCTGAGCTCAAGGAACTTGAGAAAGGATCATTGTCGGGCCTCGAGAAATTCGTTCGAAAAGCGTCCAGAAAGCCTATAAAAGCAAATGACATTGAAGGTTTACACGCCTATGTCAGGCAATACAAAGCGCTGGTTGCAAAACTCATGCAAAACGGCATGCGCATCACAAACCGTGAAGCTATAAAGTACTTCTTCATTGGGGTGACCGAAAAGCTTAAGGACAAAGTCCGAGACCTGATGAGAGTTACGCCCAGAGAAGGATTTGCCTCGTACAAGAAGGATAAAGCAGAATGGGATGCGAAAGCTAGCAATGCTGGTATACCCTTTAGCCCTCCTGAACAAGAAGATGATGACAAGTATGTCTGGACAGACATCTTGGAAGCAGCAGTGAAAATCGTGGAAGAAGAGTCAGCGTCGTTCCACGATGCAGACCTCTCCTGGGTTGAACCAAAGAAAGCAACCGTTCTGCTGAACACAGAGACAGAGGACCCTGAACGTATTAAACGTTTAGCGGATAAAGTGCAGAAGCTCGAGGAAACTCGCCTGAAGGAAGTTGGCGACTTCCAGGAGAAGATTTATAAGGAGATCCAAAGTCGGATGGGAGAGGCGTTCGCCACTCACCTTGATAAATTCACCGCGGACCAACACAAAGAGTTGCAACAGATTAGGATGGCTGTAGAATCCTCAAGGCCTAGCGCCGCGGGACCTACTAGCTATCAGAATAATAATCAGAACAACAATCCACCAAGCTTTGTGAGGGAACGTCGGGGAAATACTGGCAATTGTTTCTATTGCTGGGAAAGCGGTCATTTTTTCGATGCTTGCAGAGCGCGCGAAGAAGACTTGCTGAAAGGAATAATCAAGGTCGTGAATGGGAAAACTTGCCTGTACGACGGAAAGACCATACCTCGTGAACCTCCTAATATAAAGCCACGGGTGAAAGCCCAAGAGTACCATGCACGCCGCGTTGTCTCGCAGAACTTGTCGCTCAACTACGATGATATGTTTGATCAGTACTTTGGTGCAGATCCTAGTGATGCCATGGACGTACCACCGCCGGATCTTTTAACTCGTATAAGTCAACTGGAAAACTTGATGCATACTCGAGCGAAAGGACCCGCGGAGCAAACTGGCATGGATTTTCATTGAATCCGATGAAGGGGGCTGTTCCACGTAAAAAGCCTCCCGAGGAATCAAACCGAAAGACCAGTAAAAAGCCAGAGCAAGCACCAAGTCAGACAAGCATTGCAGTTGAGGCGCCAGCAGCACCAGCTGCTGAACCCATCATACCAGAGGTTGAAAAACCCAAAGAAAAAGCCAAGAAGCCTAGTCGAAAAGTCACCATTGAGGAAGTGGAGGATTCAGACGATGAGCGGGACCTAGGTCCGCCCAGACAGGAGTTTCATCGGGAACTTCCGTTCCGGGACGTCGAACCTTTAGGAGACGTTCATCGCCCTGAGGTCTTACCTCCTAAACCTGTCGAAACTATGGACAAGCCCCGGGAATTTGGTAAACGCAAGCCGAGAGGCCCGCGAGATACGAAAGTAGAAGATCTGGCCAATGCAGATATTTTGCAATCTATTTGCGATACCATAGTTCCAGTTCGCCTTGGAAGCTTTAGAGACAGGCACGAGCAAGTCCAGACGGCCTAATTTTGTTCAGACCACAGAAGGAGACGTACTGGCAGCTAAAGTAAACAACTTCATGACCAGAAGGGTGGCCGTGGGCAATGATGATGAGCCGCGGGCCAGCCTGGAAAGTTCAGATGAAGAGTCTAGTGTTCGACTCGTGGAAACGAATCTAGTAACATTGGACAAAGATGGAAACATCTGCCAAGTGTTAATGTTTGACACTTTCCCTGAAATTGTGACCAGTTCCACTCACGAGTTGGAAGAAGGGAGCATCATAGTAGGGGATCCAGTCTTACAATACTTCGAATCGTTGGCAGAGGGAGAGACACCTAAGGAAATAACCATTCCAGTGGCAGAACTCTCTGGCCTACTTCGTTGTTTGCATCCAGAAATTAGAGGATTGATTATCGAAGCCATTACCGACTGTGGATCACAAATTGTGTCCATGAGTGAGGAAAAGGCAATAGAACTCAAGCTTAAATGGGACCCCTCCATGCGGATTCTCATGCAAGCTGCAAACAAACAGTACCAACAAACACTTGGACTAGCAAGGAATGTGCCTTTCAAGTTCCGCGGCATTACGCTTTACTTGCAAGTGCATATATTGAAGAATGCTCCATATGAAGTTCTTCTTGGAAGACCGTTCGAAATGTTGGCAGAAACAATCTTTGCTAGTAAAAGAAATGGAGATGTAGAGGTTACCATCTCGGACCCTTACACGGGGAAGCAAACTACACTTGCTACACATCCCCGCGGCCATCTCCAGAAAATGAAAGACCAAGCCGCGGCTAAGGAAACCAAGGTCGTCCCGCAGGATTTTTAGAACTCTTCAATGAACTCGACGAAGAGGGAGAAGTAATGACAGCCTGGGATTACGACGACAAGGGGGAATTAGTGTGCATAGGCTATGGCATGCCAAAGGAAGGATTGGCATCTACAGCGGATGATCGCCGGATGGCATACTTGTGTGCCTCACAAGGGATAGTTGCAGGAGATACCGAAGCCGTGGCACTGTTAAATCAGTACCTTGGTAACACTGAAGTAGAGCAAGGCATGGAAGTCTTTGTCTTCAATGAAGCGGGTGTCCCTAACAAACCTAAGGCACCCAACCGGGTGAAAAAGCCTGTCCAAGCCGGTAAAATGGCTCGGAAAGTGAACTTGATGAACCAGCGAGTTGGGTCCAAGCACAAATGGCCTCTGGCGGCCACACCAAAGAAATCTCCGCCGGTACCAGAAGTACCTAGGCAGGTTTTAATGCAGGAACGAGTATATGGTCCTTCGGAAGAAGTAGAAACCTGTACTAAGTTCCCCGCGACCGCTGAACCAGCTACCGCGGACGGTGACGTAAGCACCGCGGCGCCTGTCACAACTGAGAGTAGTTTCTTAGGCAAGAAATACAAACCGGTAGCGGATAAAGTCAAGCCCATATTGGGAGAATTAGACGCGAAATTCCGTATTGAACGAAAGATTACAGGGGATCCACTGGAAAATATGCCAGTGTTAGATCCAAACCCACCTGACTTCGTACCAACCGGAAGATTTACCGCGGAACGTCGTGAAGCTTTTCGTGAAGTTCATAACATCAGCTTCGTTGAGCCCGAAGAATTGAAATTTGCGGAATACTTTATGATGCGACACGAAGGGCACTTTGCCTGGGATGAAACCGAGCGGGGACAGTTCAAACATGAATTCTTTCCTCCAGTTGAGATGCCGGTGGTGAAATATACACCTTGGGTCTGTTCACAGATTCCCATACCTCCTGGACATTTTACAGAGTTCTGTCGTAACATTAAGCTCAAAATCGATGCTGGTGTGTATGAACCTTCGAACTCCTCGTATCGTTCCCCAATCTTTGCTGTAATAAAGAAAGATGGCAAGTCGCTCAGGATAGTACATGCACTCGAAAGGTTGAATGAAGTTACTATCCAACATTCAGGTGTAACTCCTGGGACTGAACAGTTAGCAGAGCACTTTGCAGGCCGCGCCTGCGGTGCCGCGCTGGACATGTTCATAGGATATGATAACAGAGACTAGCGGAAGGATCAAGGGACTATACAACGTTCCAGACTCCCTTCGGAGCAATGAGACTAGTGAAATTACCTATGGGTTGGACCAATTCGGTGCCGATATTCCATGATGATGTAACATACGTCCTCAGGGAAGAAATTCCACATGTCACCATTCCTTACATCGATGATGTACCCGTCCGCGGGCCGGAGACTCGCTATGAGACTGCAGATGGAGATTATGAAAGAATCCCCGAGAATCCTGGTATTAGACGGTTCGTCTGGGAACACTTCCAGAATTTGAACCGCATAGTCACCAGAATGGCTTATGCAGGGGGGACTTTTTCAGGCAAGAAACTTGTGTTGATTGCAGATTTGTTCACTGTGGTTGGACATCTGTGTTCTTACAAGGGCAGGCTTGCGGATCCAGACCGAATTGAAGTAATCAACAAATGGGGCCCGTGTACCAACTTTACGCAAGTTAAAGCGTATCTTGGAACAGTTGGTGTGTTGCGAAGTTTCATAGAAAAATATGGAGACATTGTGGCGCCAATAAACGAGTTGACCAAGAAAGATGTACCATTCGAATGGACCGCGGCATGCGACGAAGCTCAAGCGCAGATACGCGAAAAGTTGAAAAACTGTCCCGCGCTGAAACCATTGAATTATCTATGGGATTCAGATATTGTCTTGCAGGTTGACACGTCTTGGAGAGCCGTTGGTATAATTATCTATCAACTGGATCCAGACGACCCTACCAAGAAGTATTATGCGAGATTCGCATCTATAACGCTTGGGAAAACTGAGGCAAACTACTCGCAACCAAAGAGGGAACTCTACGGTTTAATGAGGGTGTTGGAAGCAATGTATTATTACATCTTCGGGGTCCGAAGGCTGGTAGTTGAATCAGATGCCATGTACATAAAAGGAATGCTTAAACATCCAGGCATGGGTCCAAATGCAACCATAAACAGATGGATTGAGAAAATCTTGATGTTCCAATTCAAGTTAAAACATGTGCCAGGTGTAACCTTTGCTCCGGACGGACTCTCAAGGAGGGATCCGCATCCTGGAGATGAAGTGTTCCCTAACTCGGAAGAAGGCTATGATCAGAACGAGCCACCATTGGATCATGAGGACTCTGATAAAACAGGTCGTCAACCTTTGGAATTCAAGGAATTCAAGCACTTGATTGATACGAGAGGAGGATATCTGCAAATGGGATCTGAAGCTGCGGGCTTAGAAGATTTTGCTGAGGAGGTTTTCCTCACGGCTACTTTGGAAGCTGGCGTGTATAAGAAACGCAAGGAGGCTTATGCTAAGGAAGGTCTGGAAGTACCTCAGTACGTACAGATGGCAGAACCTTTGATTCCTGACTTGGAGTTGAAGTGGAATGCAGAAAAACGTGAACCCTATAAGGAGGATCACAGGACCGCGGGCATGAAAAGACAAGATAATAAGTTAATGCTCGTTAAACGATGGTTAACTGATCCAATGATTAGACCTGAGGGTATGAATGATGATCAGGAATACCGCGCATTTATGAGATTCGCCTCACATTTCTTTTTGAAAGGGGGGAGGATGTATCGTAAGGCGATTGGTACAGCACATCAGCTAGTAGTTGACAAAGAGCATCGGATGTACATGATGAAGGCTGCACACGACAGTCTTGGACACCGTGGCATTTTCGCAACGAGAGAACTGATTGCACTGAGATTCTGGTGGCCAGGTATTGAAGCAGATGTGTCTTGGTATGTAACTACATGCCATTTATGTCAAGAATGGCACCACGTCATGTTGAAAATACCACCAGTAGTTACCCATACGCCTAGTCTATTTCAGGTGGTACATGTCGACGTTATGGTCATGGGACAAGTCTCCAATAAATGTGGACTTGTCGTTGACGCCCGAGACTCTCTATCAAGTTACATAGAAGGACGGCCTTTAACCAGGGACACAGCACCAATATTAGGGATGTTTCTCCTGGAGGACGTTATATGTCGGTGGGGATGCCCGCGGATGTTAGTGACAGATAACGCCAAGCAATTTAAACAAGCAGTTAGATGGTTGAAGGAGAAATATGGGATTCCACATATATTCATCTCACCATATAACTCGCAAGCCAATGGAAAGATAGAGAACGGACACTTCTCCTTGAGACAGTCGCTGTACAAAGCCACGGGTGGAAACCCATCCAAATGGTTCTGGTTTTTCATGATCGTACTTTGGGCAGACAGGATAACTGTACGAAAAGGAACGGGATGTTCACCATATTTCATGGTTACTGGAGCGCATCCAGTTTTGCCGTTAGATATCGAAGAAGCCACTTGGCTTGTTGAATATCCTGGAAGGGTATTGACGGACTCGGAATTAATCGGTCTCCGGGCACAGAGTCTGGCAAAACATGTACAACATGTAGAGGAGATGCGGAAACGCGTTGACCATGCCAATCGAGTTTCTGTCAGAAAATATGAACGATACAACGAGGCGTCAATCAAGAACTATGATTTCAAACCAGGAAGATTAGTTTTAGTCCGAAACACGGAGGTTGAGAAATCTTTGAACTCGAAAATGGAACCTCGATACATGGGACCTATGGTTGTTATCAGAAGGACCAAAGGGGGGGCCTACTTAGTCGCAGAAATGAATGGAGCGATGTTTCACGATAGGATTGCAGCCTTTAGGGTCATTCCGTACGAAGCTCGTTACAGTATACAACTGCCGGCGAATATACAAAAGTTCATTGATATCTCAGCAAAGACCTTACAAGAAATGGTTGACAAGGATGATTCCGAGTCTGATTCGAGTAAAGCTAAGAAGTACAAAGGCAAAGATCTGCATTTCGACAAAATACGACTGCGGGTAACACCAGAAGACTTTGAGGAGGCTGAGACTTCAGAATCAGAGGCGGAAGAAGAAGAAGAACCGTTTGGGTTAGATTCAGAGGCCGAAGATACGGGCCCGCGGAAGTCCAAACGAGTTCGGAACAACGCCGCGGTGTCTACATGACGACAGTTCCAGTAAAACTAGAATTGTTGGTCAGGACCGCGGTTATTGTCAAAAAGAAATGAAAGACGAACGTATAAGATTCGGTAGCAAGGCCCTCTCCATTAGGAGACAACTGCTCGATACGCTCGCGGCAATATTCCAGTACTCGCGCATCATAATTCAGCTGCGCGAACTGGACAGATAAACGGCGAACAGCCTCGGCATCGGTCTGAGCCATGATCTTTTCCTTGATCTGGCGACGAGCACGGTTGAAATGCTGTCGAGTGAGATATCGAGACGCGGCCTCGGAATGCGGAAGAAGTTCATCCAAGGTGAACTTGTCGCGACCGAACGGAAAACCTGGGTAGTAAATTAGCCAGGAAGACGGGCTGTGGTTAAAGAATGCACCTAGGATGATACTACGCCGGTTTCGTTCAACGAAACTGAGCCAAGATGAGACATCGTTCATAGGGCAATCCGAAATCAAGCGACGTTCGCAATAGTGACAGCAACGAAGCCAGGAATACATTGTGCAAGGTAAGTTGTCTCTAAGACAATAAGGGCACGGTGTTATAGACTGGGGAATGACGGTTTCAGTGCCGCGGTGACTCCGCGGTATAAGCGATCGACATACAATGGAATCCTCGAGCAGATACAAGCAATATTCGACCAACTCCTCGTGCGGGAATGCCATGATGGCTGAGCTCGGTGTGGGGGACGAACGGGAAGGACATAAAAGACATGGATGGTAGAAAAGTGGGATTTATAGGGCCGCGGTCAGACCGCGGTAACTTAGAAACCAATGAAACCGATCATGCTGTCCAAAACCATTTAAAATTGCTACGGTAAAAGGGACAACGTCGATCGAGAAACAAGTGTGGCTATTGGAAATCCAGCCGCGGTGATGCCGCAGGCCTGGTGAAACAATAACTACATTACAGTACCAAAAGTAATACTGCGTCAAAAAGTCAGCTGAACGCTCGGAAAAATAGAGCAGAGAAAACGTACACAAGAGGGAGTTAATGTCAGTGACAATGGGGACACCAGTGGCGTTTGCTAGGTCAATCATGCGCATAGCAATAAGTCCAAGGGCTTCGTCACTATACTTAAGCCAAGTCCACTCGTCAAGCATCTCGCGAAGCACCGCGGGATCGCTGATAGTGTCCAACTTCCTACGGTACTCCTCGGAAGTGCGAACATAATACTTGCGACGAAGCTGGTTAAACACCGCGGGGACGCGGGGCAGCAATTCGTTCAGGGTATAAACGTCGTGGCCGAAAGGGAACTCTGTTAAACAACTCAGCGAGGCGTTCAAATAAAAAGCAAAGCAAAGTGACCTGCGATAATGTCGGCGCGACGCTGCTGCACATATTCGTTGAACTTCGAAAGCTGGCAGCTAAAGCAGTTCCTCAAAAGGCGCCGCTCGCACCAATGACAGCCGTGGCCCCACGTATAGATGAGGCAGGAAAGGTTGTCACGAATGCAGTTATCACAGCGATTCGCCGCCTATGACAATTGGTTGATTAGACTAAGACATAGAACGGTGAATAGGAAAAGCACCTTCGCATCCTGAAGCATATAGAGAGTGAAACGCTCGAGTTCATCTCTAGGGAAAGGCATTTGGGAAGCAAAGACGAGGAATGATTTAGTAGCGAGAAAAGTTTGGTGTTTTATACGCCGCGGTGGACCCGCGGTGACTTAGAAACGACTGAAACCGATCGGACTTGGCAACCAATTGATATGTCAAGTACTACTAAAACATTGATATCGAGGGAAACTCGGAGTGGTCCTGGAAGGATGTGAAGAGAGATAAAAGTCCGTGAGCATACAGTTGAATGTATGAAAGTAACCTGTTGAAGGTCACGGATAGGGATTGGAGAAAGTAGCTACAGTCAAGTACGAAAATGGAATGAGTGTGATTTAGGGATCGGTGGATCTGGAAACAGAGACATCAGACAAATATGTCGCACCGCGGTCGGGTAAAACATACCGAAATTAGACCGTGGCCTATTCCGCATCCATTTCATCATGGAAGTCGTCCAACTCAGCTTTGTTGGCGGCGATCTTGTCCATATAATGCTTGCGCAAGGACAAGAAGTGCTTAATGCGATAGCCACAAATAAAGGCCTGGCGTTTAAGCTCCTTGTGCCGATCAAGGTGCATCTGCTCGTTAGTAACTGAGAAGTCCTCAGTTTCCACGAGGTCGCGAGCACGCTTGATTGTACCTGAAGACACATCGGAGGTCGGGTTGGCTACGAGATCCAATTAGGAAAGACAAGTGTCAGAATCATTAAGGGAACGCACAAGGGACTTCATACTCTTGATCAGCGTCATAAACATGCGCGCTACGATGGCGACGACGCTTGCGCGGCATGTCAATGACGACCGAGGGTGAAGGATCGGCGTTCTAGGATTAAGCGATTTAAAAGCTGGTCAAAAGTGGAATCAGGGTTACGCACCGTAACGATGAATTTGGGCTCCATCTATGAAACATAAGATGTGAGCTCTAATATACTCGCGAACAAAGTGCACATACCTTCTTTTTGCGCTTGGCTGCTTCGGCTTTCTCCTCCGCGGCGGTTTTCTTGAGAGTAATTCCGATGTCGTCAGTATATTTATGACGAATAGAAAAGTCTGCAAAAACCTTGCGCACAACTTCGGCAAAAGGGAGCTTGACGGGGTCATCAATAACGACAACTTCGACGTCCTTGGAGGAAGAACCGGACTTGGAAGCTTTGGACTTAGCCTCCTGGTCGCGGACCTCCTGATCGCGAATCTTGCGCGCCTTGTTCTTCAAGATACAATTGGAGTCAACATGGTTGATTCCAGCGCAATAAGTGCAACAAATAATCTGTATTAACAGAATCAGCGACGAGCAGATAAATGAAAAGAAGGGTTGAACACCTTGTCTGACTTCTCGGTCGTGTTGCCCTTGGAAAAGTGGAGACCAGCAGGAACAGCGCCAGAACCAGCGCGCGACTCCGCGGGGCCAGTAATGACTGCCGCGGTGAAACGGTGCGCTTACAATACGTCTTGAATATGCTAGTTATAGCGTGTTGTGGAAACAACACTAAAACCACACAAACAATATCTTATCACTCCCAAAAGACTAGCGCAATCCTTAGTGAGTTCGGGTCCGGACCGTAGTATGCGGCCAGCAGGTTTGGATTGTATAGTTAACAACGAAACAAGTACTATGAGGCACTAACAAAGTCCCCGCGGCACTTCACTTGGCAAGTTACAGCAGTTATCTTTCCACCGCGGCGTTGGATGAATGTTTGTATGAGACGGATACAAGAAGGTAGTGACTATAAAGATAGTTCTATCACTTCAGGGCAGAGTTTGTACTTGGTGTTCACAAAATATCCCCAGCAATGGCCAATTCCAATTGCTATAATGAGGCAAGCTGTTTCTTCCTTGGCAATTCTCTTTACTGCAGGACTCTCCCGTACAGCAGACCTAAACTTGTCCTCGTTTAGGGACATTTCCTTCACTTTTATAGTCACGGCTTAAGCACTGATTGCAAAGTCCAACTAATCGATCCAACAGTTAATGACAGGACTCTCCCTGACGAGTGTGAAGGCAAAGCAGCTGACAAGTCACAACCAATTCTCAGGTGGTTAACCGTTTGAAGCTTAACTGATGAGTCCCTTGCTTGACAATTCGAGCCAACAACTAACTTCAATTTATAGACAAGTTACAAACAGAGATAGTAAACGAATCTCCGCGAAATATGCCTGAGGACACCCACGCCGATAGACGGTGCGATGAACTGGCTGTATGCGGGTTCTACAGGCTGCTTTTATAGTAATAGTACAAACGAAAGGAGATAAACTAGATATGTAACTGAGATGTGGTGCTTGGTCATGTAGGTTCGTTCCCTCGTGGTTCTTCGTCGATCCCACATGCTCTTGGTGCCGGGAGATCGTCGGTTTTGACCCCCGCGGTCTATATTTGGTATATTGGCAATACCGCAGTGCCTTCTGCACCCGCAGTACGATGCCGCGCCGGCCTGGGGTTGAACCCAGCCTTTTCAATACATTCCTCCTCGTGCTTGTCTTTGGTGGATCCGGCCGCGGGCAGTGCTTGGCCCGCGAAGTACCGGAGTGCCTGAATCCGATCGTTAGAATCTGAATTAGGACTTGTGTGTCTTTGATTTGACAGGTCGCGTCGCGCCGCGGCACCACGTGATCGTCCGATCGCTTTGGCAGTTCCCTGTCTTAGGGTAACAAATGGTCTATGGTCGTCCGCGGCCCGTTAGTAGGCACCGCGGTAGGTTATACACAACTATAGGGACCCACGGCATAGCCGCGGCCGCTTTCCTCATAGTGTAACCGTTACACAACTATGTCTTTGGCAGAGAGGCGCCGCGGGCACCGCGGCGCTCTCTTACGCAGTTTAATGTACCGCGCAACATGTTAAGTCTCGCACTTCATCTGCACAGTCTCTGGGTCGCTTTTATAGGAATAAACCCTTGAATCGGTTATAGGCTGTTTGGGTATATCTCCTTGGTAGTGTATTCAGAGTACAACACGCCGCGGCGTCACCGCAGTCGTGCTCTGAATACTACAGTCAGTAGTCGGAGCTCGCTCTGACTCTCCTTTATATCACCTAACAGAGTTCAGGTATACAGCTATGTTTGTATACACTGAAGCTACCCTGCACCTCTTAATGATGTGTTTATAAGCGCAAAAATAGCTAGAGGACGGGCATTTGGTGTTGCGCCAGTCTCATCTCCCTTTACTAAATCTCGACCGTCCCCGGTCGTCAGTCCGCACCATTCGCTTTCTGATGTTTAGCAGCCCGCGGGATGATATCTCCTCGCGAACGTTATGATTTTATTTTTGCCTGCTTGAATAACCTTTTCAAGTTCAAATTTTTCCAGCCCTTCTTTGGACTCTTGCACAGATTCCAGCACGGTGCACTTTCCAAGTTGCCGCGGAACCAAAATGTCTTTGACACAAAGTGTCTGCGGTATGCTGTGCTGATCCCCGATCATTACGACATGCTTCTGCAGATCTTCAATTTTGCCATCAAAGTGCTAATAGGGGCTTGGCGAGACTTTACTTCGTCTCAAACTTCTCCTATTTTTTCTGTCTTTGCTTTAGAATGCTTCAGAAACCTTGCCGCGGCCCTTCAAAACTCTACTGCGGTCCTCATTTACAAGTGCTGCGGACGAGCTTCTTTGTATTGAGTTGCCCCTGCGCTTAGAGATTTCGGTGACATCAACGAACTTTAATTTTTCCAAAATTATCGGTTCATGCCAAATAAAGGTGAGCTTCTGTCTTCTTGCATCACGACTGGGCGCGACCAATCAGAATCAAAGCCACCCACTCTGCGCAGCATTCTGCGACGTTCCATCGCTTTCTCTTTTGTTCCTCCATCTCGCTGACCGCCGCGCGGTCCTTCTACCTCATCCTCAGCTCTTTCCTCTATCATGGCTCCAAAACCACAAGCGGCTCCTAAACAGAAGAAGTCCGGCGGCCAAGGCTCTCGCAAGGCGGCTCCCAAAAACCCCCGCAAAGTCGCCACCGCGGTCATGGACGACGACTTTCAAGGCGAGACCATCGAGGTTTCTGATCCTCGCGCCACTGTCTGGACCTTTTTCGACAACGACGCCTGCCGTCGCTTTGTTCCTTTGTTCAACGAGGACGTAATCGACAATACTCCAGCTAAAATGGTCGCCTCTATTCTTCGAGATGCGCTGCCTTCTTTTGTGAGTGCTCCTGCTATTGTTTTCACTCAATTCGTTGCTAACTTGACTTGTGTCTTCTGACAGCAATCCTACTATCACAAGAAACCTTCGCTCCATCCGGAGCACATCGCGTTTTTGTACGCTGCTTCGCACGCGGCGCAATTTGCCATCGAGGCGCACCCCAAGCACGTTAAAGAACAGGAGTTTGCCGAGATAGTGAATGTATACTCGTCGCGTGTAAAAGACCTTCGCGTACGTCCCATTCATTCTCGTCCTATCTGACTTTTCTGATAGTTTTCTTTAGCGCAAGCAAGGCATTGCCGCTGCGCTCCCAGGATTCATCATCCCACGGATTGCGGAACCCCCTGGTGGAAGTGGCTTCACCGCGTCCGACGACGAGATGGACGAGGTGCTATCCGTCCAAGACGCAGAGAGCGAGTCCTTCATCGGGGATCAGAACGAGGACGATGAGGAGGAAGAAGTACCAGCGCCCAAGCGACTTCGTCGCGAGGTTGCTGCTTTGCAATCTTCGCCTCCTCCTGTCGCGTCGTCCAGCAAACCGCGACCCGCGGCTTCTCCCGTCAAGACTCAGCCTGTCGCATCGTCTTCCAAAATTCCTCCGCCCAAGATGGATGTTCCCTATGTGGTGATTCCTTCCAGCGAACACAAGGTACGCTCTTTTCTTGCTAAGGATGCCTAATCTTTTTCTGACTTTGCCTGACTGATAGCGCAAGCGCGACCCTCCGGTCTCGACTTATCGCCTGCAGCCACTCCCATCGCCGCCTCCTGCGCCTGCATACGCTCCCCCTGCACCATCCGCGATACCGGAGACACCGCACACGCTGCGTTTGGACATGTTGCACGAGATGCCGCTGTGTCCACCCGGCGGTATGTATTCTGTTTCCTATCTTTTTGGCTTGTTCGACTAACGCCTTCCTTCTTCTCAGAATGGGTTCGTTTCAACGCACAGCCCCTTCCTGCCACTCAGCTGGTTCCCACCAGCTTTGTGCAGGACGGATTGGTGCCCGCGCTGTATTCTAAGGCGCCTTTTAAATGCCACACTTGCATCGTCCTCAATAAACTCTGCCACTCCTGCAGCATGAACATCCCTTGTGAAGAATGCAATAGTAGCAAGCACAAATGCTCCATTGTCGCGAGCCCCGTCCGATTCCTGCAGAACCTGGAAGAGTTGCATCCAATGATGAATTTAGGCCCCGAAGGTGCGTTATTCTTATTTATGTACTTTTTTCTTTCGCTGACCAAAACGATTAGTCCTTTCACGTGCTTTGCTCAATACAATCGAGCTCCGCCGTGAGTGCGACCTAGTTTATGCTCAGCTGGTGCATTTGACGCATCGGTTCGAACTTTCGCTGGACGAAGTGTTGCTGCGTTTTTCCAACATGGATGACGTCCTCCCCGAGGACTATGTCCGTTTTGGATTCGAAAACCCTGCAGACGTCGACCTCCTTCGTACCCTGTCAAACCAGCTTCGCTCGACGCGCTTGCCTCATCCCGACCTCGAGATGCAGCACCTCGAGAACCACCCGACCACCGATGTTTTGTCGAGACATGCCCCTGGCGACCCAACAACGACCAACAACTACTACATGGCGACCGCGCCCCCGTTGCTGGCCGAGGCCCCAACGCTGGACGACTTGCCCGCTATCGCAAGCCATAGTTCGTCGATTTTCGCTGGCCAACCACCTTGCGCGTCCGTTCCTACCGCGGATCGACCTGGAACATCGCATCCCCTCCCGCAGTCGTGCCTGCTGCCTTTTCGCAGCTGCATGCCTTGCCGGAGACTTATGCAGTGAACCCGTTGTCTCAGGCCCCATCGAATGCATCGGTTACTGCGCCGCAGATCACCACCGTGGCTAACTTGGCTCCGCCTTCTGCGTCTGCAGCTCATTCGATGTCGACCCGTCCGTTCGGCGGTGCTGGTTCTCTACTTCAGCCTGGAGTGACGCCTGCTCCTTGGAACCAACCACCAGCGTCTCCGGGTCAAGGAGCAGCGGGTCCGTCTGGCAGCGGGGTGTAACTCGGACTTTTTCTTTCCTCACGCGACGTACACTCGAGCCTTTATGGACTCCAATATCTACATCTACACGCGGCTTGTTTTCTTGACTAACAGAATACTTGTCTTAGCTACAAAAGCTTGGTTACCGTATAACTTTAGCTAGACTTGTATAATTCTGTAATAACTTTTCTTGGCACAATCGAAATCCCGCTTGTTTGATTTTTTTTTTTTTGCCTGAAAAACCTAAGTTCTTCTGCTGATATAATCTCTTAATCGGGAAGACCATCGATCATCAAAAAGACTGATAGATGTCTAAGTCTGATTTCGATTTTTCGTAAAAATTCATTAAGTTTGTAAACTCCTTCAATCCTCAGACGCCGTGCAGCCATCCTCTTTTGAGAATTACTAACACTAGTCCTCAGTATGGCCTTTACAACCCTTAGCTTTTACATGCTTGTGCGTGAAATTTGAAATCCTTCAAGTCTCACGCGTCTTTACTGGAACTGCGGCCACCCATGTGCACCGCGGTCACTGTTGACCCACCGCAGCATATCCTTTTTCCTATCCTTTGTACAATGTGCGACTTCAAACCACCGCGGTCCCCTTGTTTCAAGGACTCATCATACTTCGCGGTCAAAGTGTTGCAGATCTTTTATCCCAATGTGGCTAAGTTCATCAACAGCTGACTTCGCGTAGCTTCGGTAGTCCGATCATCAATATCAACCCTCTTCAGGTTACTGCGTTGAGTGATAAATCCGAAAATTTCACACATGTCCACGATGGACTTCGATCTAGGCATGACGTCTCACGACCATCCACATGTCTGTGAAATCCTTTCCTGGCCTCTGTGCCCTCTCCCCCCCACTAAAAATAAATAACCGTCGCCGGTTACGATTCTTGGTGTGTCAGAAGATTTACAGTACCATGCGTATATTTTCGCTCACATGTGTTCACGAATTCCTGGACTCTAGATGCATTGCTGCATTCTATCATCCCAGAAATCTATAAAAGCCTATCGTTCTTTGCTTTATCTTTGTCTCTCAATTCTACGACCCTTAGCTTCATGGCGCCTTCGCCACCTGAGCATGCCACTTCCGCGGTCGACCAGGCGTACAATGCTTTCGACGAGTCCTCCATCACCCTTCAGGAGATGGTCGAGGCAAAGCTCAGTGTCGGCTCTGTCAATCGCCAAACCCATACCTCGCTCGATCGTAGTGTGAGTTCACCGCGGTACCACTGCGGCGCGTTTTCTGATTACTTTGCTAGATGGGAATCGTCCCTTTCACGAGCAGCTTGGTGGAACCAAATCGCCATAGCTCAAAGGAACGGCTTTACTGGCTCTGCGACCACTGCAAAGAGGGGATCAAGGCCAAAACCTTTGCCGCTCCCGCTCACTCCATGTCTCAGCTCTACAAAATGCTAGAGACTTACGAGGCTCATCGTGAGTCGCTCCAAGGCTAAGAAACCCCTGCCTAAAGTCGGCAGGAAGGTGCGTTCCCATCTTATTTCATTTGCATTCACGTCTCTACTTCGCTATTTCTTAGGTTATTATAACCCTGCGACCGTCGAGACTGAACCCGAGTCCGGCGATGACAAGAGTGTGTCGGAAGAAGTCTCCGCTACTGCTCCTGCTAACGAGGTACTCTTTTCCTTTGTAGGACTTCACTGGATCATGCAAAAACTCATGATCTTAAGATGGACGTGGACCAGGAAGCGTCTTCCACCATCTCGCTCTGCCCGCGGCAGTCATTACTGGCCCCGCGGAGTCACGCGCTGGTTCTGGCGCTGTTCCTGCTGGTCTCCACTTTTCCAAGGGCAACACGACCGAGAAGTCAGACAAGGTGTTCAACCCTT